>LR749835.1:1034309-1052023 GCA_902729485.2 Mus minutoides | reverse complement strand
CAGCCAGAAAGACAGGAAACAGGGTCCTTTCCTCATGCAAAGGTCTACACACTCTGATAGGACACCACAGTTTGAAGCACAGTAGTGTACACTGGAGAACCCTTGCTGACAAGCAGACTCCTCCTCTGATCTGATACTGGCTCTTCCATTAGCCTGGTGAAACAACAGTCTTTATATCAATGTAACTTAGATAATTTTCATTTTCATCTCCAAATCCCACTTTCTTCACTTCTCAGAGGATGCATCTACCCCTCAATTATAGTTCTCCAGGTTTGCACATCCCTGAGAGCAGTCCTCTGTCACCTCCCAAGAAATCCGTCTTTGCTGGGACTCTCTTGAGCTTCTCCTTAGGCTAATGGTAGCTCAGCCATAAATTCCAAGGCATTAAAAATATGTATAAAATAAATTTTTGAAATGTCTCAATTCAAACAATGACATTTCCAAACCAGAATAAAATTTTTTATGACAATAAACCTCTGAATACATTTACTTCTCCCAAACTGTACTCTGTAATTGAATGTTTTGACTATGAATATTCATTTGAAAGTAGACACTTTCACATATACCAGATGCAATGATTATTTGATTGGAATTTTTCCCATCTTCTTATTTTGTCTCCTATGATGGAGATAGAACCCTGACCAGAGAGGACTTGGTGAGTGCTTTACCACTGTGCATGCAGCACTTACTGCTGGAGAGACTTAGAGAGGGACAGCGATTAGTTACATGATTCTTACCAATACCAGCAAATGAATTCAGGTATAAATTCTTAAATGATGGCTTTCATACATAGATTTAAGTTTAGATTACTGGCATCTTATCCATTTATTTCTTAAAATGACATGAAATACTTCAAGCAGGATCTCCTTAAACCCATGTAAATATTTCCAAGCGAGAAACATATACTACGTACATCTGTGCTAGTTTTTCAAATTCATTTCACTGGAAAAAGAATCTCACACACAGAGACTGGAGAGTGGATGACTCATCAGTTAAGAGCAATTGCTGCTCTTGCAGAAGACTTAGGTTCAAGTCCCAGCTTCCACCCAGTGACTCAGAAACGTGTGTAACTCCTCTTCCAGGGAATCCAAATGGCACATGTGTGGTGTACATATATACATGCAGGTTATACATTAAGTAAAATACATAAATCTAAAACTAGTTTTAGTTTTTAGAAGTACTACAAATTCAGTAAATTTTACTCACAGAGGCCTGATTGTAGTAAACAGTTTGAAAGTACTCATTTAGAGTCTATCTACAACCTCTTCTAGACTAACAGTTTTTGGGTTTGTATGTGTTTGTGTGATTACTATTATAGCCTTTTTAAGACAATTTTCAAATTCAAATTTGATGATATTGTTCCTCTCCCCTAAAGCCTTCCAGATCTCTTCCCTACACACCTAACTTTATGTTCTTTCTAAAAAAAACAAAACAAAAACCCAACGCAAAACAAACTCCACAGAAAACAAAATGACAACACATCCACAAAGGAAAAACCAAACCAAACCATAACCAAATAAACACACACACACACACACACACACACACACACAGACTGGAATGCCATTAAATGTTGGTCAAAGATTCCTGCACACAAGGCTGTCCTGGAGTGGTTGATATACCCAGTGTGAATAGACCCAGAAAACTGATTCTCCCTCTCCCAGCAGGAATAAATGACAATTTAGTTGTTTAACATTTACCCTAGTGACTAGGTTGTCATCTACTCATTCATTTCTTAAAAATAACAAAATAAAATGTAATAAAGCAAAAACAGTCATATAGAACTTATGTACAAGACAAACCAACACAAAGCAAAGAGTACAAGAGAGGGCATAAGAACCAGAGACCAACTCATTTGCACATTTAGGAATCCCATAAAAACACTGAAAGGAAAACCTAATATATGTGCAGATGACCTAGTATAGATCTATGCAGACCCTGTGCATGCTACCTCTGTCTCTGTGAGTTCATATGAGCTTTGCTCATGTTGATTAAAAGACAGGCTAACATTTTGTAACTCTAAGAACAGTGCCGGTACTGGTTAAACTGAAGTACAAAGAGCAAATGCTTTGTTATGAGCATGAGAATAGTGTCCTCATCACCAACATGTGAGGCACTGTGCCAATCACTTTCAATACATATCCATTGACTCTCTTCCTAACACTATCAGTTCCATTTCCTACAGGGGGGGGTATGGGGGGGGACTAGCCTTCGAGTGCCAGGCTAATGAGGTGACTGAAAATACACACATAATCAGATTCTTGATACAGTATCTAAAGAATAGTGAAGTACACATGACATAACAAAAACAGAAAAGAGTTTAGATGCTGTGTGTCCCATTTGTCAATTCTTGATCTTACAGCACAAGCCTTTGCTGTTTTGTTCAGGAATTTTTCCCCAGTGCCCATATCATCGAGGCTTTTCCCCACTTTCTCCTCTATTAGTTTCAGTGTCTCTGGTTTTATGTGGAGTTCCTTAAACCACTTAGACTTGACCTTAGTGCAAGGAGATAAGAATGGATCAATTCCCAGTNTGAGGTCAGGCATGGTGATTCCACCAGAGGTTCTTTTATTGTTGAGAAGAGTTTACGCTAGTCTAGGTTTTTTGTTATTCCAGATGAACTTGCTAATTGTCTTTTATAGATCCTTGAAGAATTGACTTGGAATTTTGATGGGGATTGCATTGAATCTGTAGATAGCTTTTGGCACGATAGCCATTTTTACTATATTGATCCTGCCAATCCATGAGCATGGGAGATCTTTCCATCTTCTGAGATCTTCAATTTCTTTCTTCAGAGACTTGAAGTTCTT
Source organism: Mus minutoides (assembly GCA_902729485.2). Classification (NCBI taxonomy): domain Eukaryota; kingdom Metazoa; phylum Chordata; class Mammalia; order Rodentia; family Muridae; genus Mus; species Mus minutoides. Next base: position 1,049,213 of record LR749835.1, on the reverse strand, counting down.
ATCATACAGATCTTTCACTACCTGAGTTAGAGTCACACCCAGATATTTTATATTGTTTGTGACTATTGTGAAGGGTGTTGTTTCCCTAATTTCTTTCTCAGCCTGTTTATCCTTTGTATAGAGAAAGGCCATTAATTTGTTTGAGTTAATTTTATAGCCAGCTAATGCATTGAAGCTGTTTATCGGGTTTAGGAGTTCTCTGGTCGAATTTTTAGGGTCACTTATATATACAATCATATCACCTGCAAATAGTGATATTTTGAGTTCTTCCTTTCCAATTTGTATCCCCTTGACCTCCTTTTGTTGTTGAATTACTCTGGCTAGGACTTCAAGTACTATATTGAATAGGTAGGGAGAAAGTGGGCAGCCTTGTCTAGTCCCTGATTTTAGTGGGATTGCTTCCATCTTCTCTCCATTTAGTTTGATGTTGGCTACTGGTTTGCTGTAGATTGCTTTTATTATGTTTAAGTATGGGCCTTGAATTCCTGATGTTTCCAAGACTTTTTATCATGAATGGGTGTTGGATTTTGTCAAATGCTTTTTCAGCATCTAAAGAGATGATCATGTGGTTTTTATCTTTGAATTTGTTTATATAGTGGATTACGTTGGTGTATTTCTGTATATTAAACCATCCCTGTATCCCTGGGATGAAGCCTACTTGGTTATAATGGATGATCGTTTTGATGTGTTCTTGGATTTGGTTTGCGAGAATTTTATTGAGTAGTTTTGCATCGATATTCATAAGGGAAATTGGTCTGAAGTTCTCTATCTTTGTTGTGTCTTTATGTGGTTTAGGTATCAGAGTAATTGTGGCTTTATAGAATGAATTGGGTAGCATACCTTCACTTTCTATTTTGCTGAATTGTTTGAGATGACCTGGAATTAGGTCTTCTTTGAAGGTCTGATAGAACTCTGCACTAAACCTATCTGGTCCTGGGCTTTTTTTTTGGTTGGAAGACTATTAATGACTGCTTCTATTTCTTTAGGAGATATAGGACTGTTTAGGTCATTAATCTGATCCTGATTTCACTTTGGTACTTGGTAGCTGTCTATAAATTTGTCCATTTCATCCAGATCTTCCAATTTTTTTGAATATAGCCTTTTGTAGAAGGATCTGATGGTGTTTTGGATTTCCTCAGGATCTGTTATTGTTTCCCTTTTCATTACTGATTTTGTTAATTAGGATGCTGTCCCTGTGTCCTCTAGTGAGTCTGGCTAAGGGTTTATCTATCTTATTGACTTTCTCAAAGAACCAGCTCCTGACTTGATTGATTCTTTGAATAGTTCTTTTTGTTTCCACATGGTTGATTTCACCCCTGAGTTTGATTATTTCCTGCCATCTACTCCTCTTGGGTGAATTTACTTCCATTTGTTCTAGAACTTTTAGGTGTGCAGTCAAGCTGCTAGTGTATGCTCTTTCCAGTTTCTTTTTGGAGGAAATAAGAGCTATGAGTTTACCTCTTAGGAATGCTTTCATTGTGTCCCATAAGTTTGGCTATGTTGTGGCTTCATTTTCATTGAACTCTAGAAAGTCTTTAATTTCTTTCTCTATTTCTTCCTTGACCAAGGTATCATTAAGTAGAGTGTTGCTCAGTTTCCATGTAAATGTTGGCATTCTGTTATTTATGTTGTTATTGAAGATCACCCTTAGTCTGATAGGATGCATGGGATAATTTCAATATTTTTGTATCTGTTGAGGCCTGTTTTGTGGCCAATTATATGGTCAATTTTGGAGAAGGTGCCATGAGGTGCTGAGAAGAAGGTATATCCTTTTGTTTTAGGATAAAATGTCCTGTAGACATCTGTTAAATCCATTTGTTTCATAGCTTCTGTTAGTTTCACTGTGTCTCTGTTTAGTTTCTGTTTCCAGGATCTGTCCATGAATGAGAGTGGGGTGTTGAAGTCTCCCACTATTATTGTGTAAGGTGTAATGTGTGCTTTGAGCTTTATTAAAGTTTCTTTAATGAATGTGGCTGCCCCTGTATTTGAAGCATAGATATTCAGAACTGAGAGTTCCTCTTGGAAGATTTTACCTTTGATGAGTATGAAGTGCCTCTCCTTGTCTTTTTGATAATTTTGGGTTGAAAGTCAATTTTATTTGATATTAGAATGGCTACTCCAGCTTGTTTCTTCAGACTGTTTTTTTTGGAAAATTGTTTTCTATTTTCTAGCCTTTCACTCTGAGGTAGTGTCTGTCTTTTTTCCTGAGGTGTTTTTCCTGTAAGCAGCAAAATGTTGGGTCCTGTTTGTGTAGCCAGTCTGTTAGTCTATGTCTTTTTATTGGGGAATTGAGTCCATTGATATTAAGAGATATTAAGGAAAAGTAATTGTTGCTTCCTGTCATTTTTGTTGTTAGAGTTGGGATTCTGTTCTTGTGGCTGTCTTCTTTTAGGTTTGTTGAAGGATTACTTTCTTGCTTTTTCTAGGGGGTAGTTTCCGTCCTTGTATTGGTGCTTTTCCATTGTTATCCTTGGAAGGGCTGGATTCGTGGAAAGATATTGTGTGAATTTGATTTTGTCATAGAATACTCTGGTTTCTCCATCTATGGTAATTGAGAGTTTTGCTGGGTATAGTAACCTGGGCTGGCATTTGTGTTCTCTTAGTGTCTGTATAACATCTGTCCAGGATCTTCTGGCTTTCATAGTCTCTGGTGAGAAGTCTGGAGTAATTCTAATAGGCCTGCCTTTATATGTTACTTGACCTTTTTCCCTTACTGCTTTTAATATTCTGTCTTTATTTAATGCATTTGTTGTTCTGATTATTATGTGTCGGGAGGAATTTCTTTTCTGGTCCAGTCTATTTGGAGTTCTGTAGGCTTCTTGTATGTTTATGGGCATCTCTTTCTTTAGGTATGGAAAGTTTTCTTCTATAATTTTGTTGAACATATTTGCTGGCCCTTTAAGTTGAGAATCTTCATTCTCATCTACTCCTATTATCTGTATGTTTGGTCTTGGTGTCCTGGATTTCCTATATGTTTTGAGTTAGGATCTTTTTGCATTTTGCGTTTTGATTGTGTCCTTGATCCCTATGGAATCTTCTGCACCTGAGATTCTCTCCTCCATCTCTTGTATTCTGTTGCTGATGCTCACATCTATGGTTCCTGATTTCTTTCCTATGGTTTCTATCTCCATGGTTATCTCCTTTTGGGTTTTCTTTATTGTTTCTACTTCCATTTTTAGGTCCTGGATGGTTTTGTTCAATTCCATTTCCCATTTGGCATTGTTTTCCTGTAACTCTCTTAGGGATTTCTGTGTTTCCTCTTTAAATGCTTCTAGTTGTTTACCTGTGTTTTCCTGTAATTCCTTCTTAAAGTCCTCCATCATCATCATGAGAAGTGACTTTAGATCCATGTCTTGCTTTTCTGGTGTGATGGTGTATCCAGGACTTGCCATGGTGGGAGAATTTGGTTCTGATGATGCCAAGTAACCCTGGTTTCTGTTGCTTCTGTTCTTATGCTTGCCTCCTGCCATCTGATTATCTCAGGTGCTTGCTGTCCTCAATAAATCTAATTGGAGCCTGTCCTTCTTATAATCCCTGGACTCCTCCGAGTCCAGCTTTCACTATGCTCCTTTGATTGTGGGCTCCTGTGAACCTGATATTCTGGGTGTGTCTGAGTTCTTGGCAGTCAAGTTCCACTGAGACCCTGGAGTGACCCACCTCCTATTATCCTGGGATACTGTTGTCCTAATATCATGAGTATGCTACAGGGCCTGGGAGTGGTGTCTCCTTTGAGGAGCTTGGAGCTGTCTGGACAGTGGACCCAAGATTGTGTAGAGTCCTCTAGAGACAGTGGGGGTGTGCGCAGACTGTGTGCCCAAGGTAGCCAGGCGCTGGCTCCTACCAGAAGGGACCTCTCTCTGCCCCTGGTCTAGCCAATTCTCTGTTTCCCCAATGCTGTCACAGGTCCTGAGCGATTAGATTGGAACAGATGTTGTGCTCCACTCACCAGTGGTCCCAAGATCACATGGAGAGTCCTCTAGGGACCGTGGCTGTGTGCGCAGACTGTATGCCCAAGGTCATCTTTTACTTTGTAAACAGGTGAAAGGCAATGGGGTTCTTCCATATATATTTATTTGTTTGCATGTTTATTTATTTAAAGCATTGGGTTTTCCCTTTGAAAGACATTTCAGTTGGAACATTTCATAATGTTTCCAATGATTGTGAAATGTTTTCCTGCTGTTTTCATTCTTTGGGTGACTTATTTATTTTTTCCTTCCAAATTGTTAGTTTAGTTAGTTTTAAAGCTGATGAAACAACAGTCATAACACAGTACAATCACCAAAATGAGCAAGACAGAGTGGAATTATTTTACCACTAAGGAAAACTAAAGAAGAGAGGTTTAGCTCGATGGATGTTGTTGATGAACACTATATTTCATGGTTTCTGTCCTTCTTCAAAAGATGGTTTAAAAAAAAAAAAAAGCAAAAAGGTTGAGTGGGAGGACCAGGAATTCAACGTAAGCATCACCACGAGAACATGCAATCATCTGGACTCACTGCAAACTAATGAGGTGAGAAGTCACACTTTCTCTTTTTCTAGACTTGTGGCTTTAGAATAAGACTATCTAGCTTTAATTCCCAATTATATGTGGCATATCGAGGAGGCAACATCAACTTGGGTCCTCTGAAAGCCTCACTACGACTCCTTGTAATTCTCTGCCAAACAATTAACTTATGGTAATTTATACAGTCTTCGGTACAACTTGATAATTATCTTAAATGTCCTGATTACATGTAATCCCTTGAAAAACAGTATCATATTTAAAATTTGGGGGGTGGGGTGGGGGACAGAAGTTCCTTAAGAGCTTTCTTATTATCAATCACAGCAACTATTTATTTTGGAGCATTAAATGTAATGCTAGGGATCTACCCTATTTTACTTAATCACCACAACATCAAGTATCACAGCAACTGACGGATAAAGCAGCAAGTGTGCAGGCACGCTTATGAATTCCCCAAGAGCAGCAAAAACTACTAAGGGCCTAGAGCTGCCTTAAGATATAATCACACTAAAACCCAAGTGGCTTCCCCGTTGTAACACTGTATCTCTTTATTCTAAATTGGTTACCCTTTCTTAACTATACTGTGAAAACCCACCTTAGTTAGCAGGAGGAAAAGAATCGTGAACAAAATGTCCTGAATACTTAGCCTTTACATCTCCATGCTGACTAACTAGATAAGGTGACTGCCTAGATTTTACAATTTCAATCTTGAGCTGTTTCTAAACCCGAGCAAAACAAATAATCATCCTTATTTATTACACTATATGACAGAGGTTATCTGCAATTCTCATTATGCTGCTTTCCTAAGCTCTAACTGCGAAACTTAAATGAGAGGCATTTGGTGCAATCTGAAAAATATTCAGTTCAATTAAAAGTAATTGATGCATGGTGAAATAATTCTTCCCAAAGCTGCTGTAAAATCTTCAAAAAAATAAAGCTACTTAATAATTTTCATCTCCTACAGGCTAGAGAGAAGCATTATTGCATATTAAAAATTGGAGTGTAGTTTTCCCAGAGGTAAAAGAAAGTTATTAAAACAACCTATTTATTGTTGATATAACTATCCATTTGTGCCACACAAAAAGTAACAAATTTCAGTACATTAAAAGAAAAGCTAATTAAGGTATAATTAGTATTTTCTGTATTTTGATAATTAGGGGTTAGTTGGCTATTCCTTTTCAAATTTCTATTTGATGCACCCGACAATGCCTTTAATGAGGAACTAACGCTATTGAATCCCTCATGGCAGAGGAGTTTAGTGACCACTACTACATTACTTTCATTTATCACTGCCTCTTTACCTATAAATTAATCTAGCCCTGTAGCTATGTTGATCTACTTTATATCAATTTCTTCATCCATATCAGCTGAATATGTATGGCATTAACCTCATTTGCTAGTTGAGAAAAGCAGAATTAAAATGAGATCTAATTTCTCGTGCACAGCACAATTTCAAAACTGCCTGCTAATTTCCACCACCTGTCAGTGTGAAAAGCCTTTACTTTCTTGTAATTAAATAAAACAGTATATTTTTTAGCAGCTTTGAAAAATGCTAATCTTTCAAAAGTATTCCGTGATCATTAATCATTAAGACAGTAAAAAACATTTTCAGAATGCTCATCTATCCTTTGTTTAAACAAAACAAAAATCTGGTCCAGTCATGGGGCAGAAAGAAAATTAAATGTAACAGACTTACAAATTAACTATTATATTTCACTCCACTCAAGTTTGTATTTATCTGTTCTGTTACCACAGTAGCAAAGAGTACTGTGTAACCTAGAGGTGCCTAGAATGGTCAAAGTAGAAATACAAAACACTGACATTTTTTTCTGAAGTCAGTAGGAATTAAAAATGCACTTAGCCATTTATGTAATGTAGAAGCTACCTTTATAAGACTATGAATACAGAATAATGAAGTTATAATTGCTGATAATATTTTTTACATTTTATTTAATAAGCTGACCACCATACATCATAGATTAGATAGTGTCAGCTGAACAAAGTCAGAACTCTAGACTGAGATAATCATACCGCAGTACTTTCTGTTGGGACTTTACTGGATTTCCTAGAAATATTTAAGTAAAAGGTGAAATTTAGGATCCGACAGATTTTTTTTCTAGGTGACAGTAGAGGAGGAACCCATTGCTCTAATGCTAGAACAGCAAGCCAGCCAGCTTGCACTGGTATTTTGCTAACCGTTAGGCTCTTACTGTTTGCAGCACTATCACAATACTAAATACAGTCATGTTCATCACCTGCAACTTGGCTTCATAGTCCCACATAGTTCTTAAGAAGCTGAATGTTAGTTTTCCTATTTGTATATTAGATAAAAGCACTAATCAGAAGTAAAGATAGTATATAGTTGAAGAAGAAATAAACACAAGCCCCCAATATATATCAGGAAATGTTTTCGTAATATCAAACAGTTGCACTAAGTTGTACTAAGCAAACTCGTCACTCAAAAAGTAAGGAGTCAGCCTAGTACCCCATGCTTACCCCTGCTCTAACCACTGAGTGCAAAATTATAAGGGACTAGAACATAAGCAGTTAATAACTAATACAAAAGCTTCTAATTATACAAAAGTGAAATAATGCCTAATACTCCTCAGTGAGGTATGAAGGAAAAGTCTACACTATAGGATCACTGTCTTGAAGCATAGACTCCTTTTGGAAATTCTTATTTGCAAATTAATTTGAATTTTTATCTTGCCAATTAAATAAGAATCAAATCATCAGAATATGTACTGAAGCCTCAGGAGTCAAAGAAGAATAAACACAGCTGTGAGGGGTTCTTGCAGAGGGCAGCTTCAGGTTTCTGGAGTACAGGGAGGATGGACTCACTCTGACATGGACTCCCCTCAACAGCCTACTTTAAAGGATTATAAGCAAAAGAAAACAAATCCACCTAGAGAGGCAGTGCTCATACTTTGACATATCTCTAGTCGGTATTCAAATCTGCCTATGGCTCCATCATGGACAAAACAAAGTCTTTTCCAAGATTTATTCACACTCGACTTTCCTTTAAGCAACTAGAATATTTTAAAGAGCAGAATCCCAGCCAAAACTTCAAAACTGAAAGTTTCCCTTTTTAATCTTACCAACAGATAAACTATGCTTTTAGGAGTGTCTGAATTTTAAACATTACCTACTAATGCCCAGAAGAAAGGACTATTGAATACATGGAATTGGTTTTCTGAAGGAAAACATTATATATTATATATACCATTCATCTCACCTTTGGATTGTTGGGAGAGGTTATCTTGTGCATAATTTCTATTGAGACACAAACCCAATTTTAAAAAATTACAACCAATATGGAGAGATAACTAAGAAATATAATTTTATTAATGATATATCTTCTATATTACATGATTTTTAATGCTAAAAATGATTTAAAGATACATCATAGTTAATATAGTCCCTGATACTTTACTATTTTTTCTATCTCAATTTCTTAGAACTATTTAAAAATTCAATTATCCTAGGTTATGGTAAATAAGTAGAAAATAGGACACTTGAAAGTCCACTCCAGAAGAAATTGTGATCTCTGCCTTGTTGCGGGAAATATCACAAGACTGCCTAACTTTGTAAAATCATCAGCAAAAGCTAAGTACCCGAGAGAATACAAAAACTCATTTGTAATATAAGATTGTACTGTATAATTTACCCACAGTTCTCAAAAATTTATGAATATTTTAGATTTTGTAATCATTAAAAATAAATTTTAAATGAGAACAAAACATGGATTTAAAATATTGTGAATAGTCACAATTTTATCAAAATGTGTTTAGGTGAAAATGTGTTTTCAGGGAGATATAACTGTAAAATTCACATGGGATTTGGTGTCCAATGATGGTATGTTTAATTGGCATGACGGATAATAAAAGTCAACTTCTAAAAAAAAAAAAAAAATCCAATGTCTGCTTTTCCAATTTGCATCAGATATTTTTCCAATGAATATCACAATCTTAGTGATCCATGGCTGCTAAAACTTCAACTGCAGGTTTCTTTGCTCTAAACCTTCTTGTCTACTGCTTAATGCTTTTCAGTCAACAATTATATGTACTCAGGGAGTTAATACTTCAAAGTTTAACTTAGCAATTGCATTTATACAGTGCAAAGATTTAAAAATTATAAAACAATGTAGCCCTTTGCTTTCCTAAACATTTTTTAAGGTTATGGATCACTGAAAAAGAATAAATCCCTTTGTAATAAAGCAATTCTGTAAACCAATAGATTACACTATTACTATTACTATTATCTATCAAGAAGGAAAAACTAACTAGGTCAAATAATATACAAAAAAAAAAAAAATACTATAATAAATTTACAGAATTTAAGCAACCTGACAATGTGCCAGAATTCAACTTTGAAAACTTTTAAAATACTTAAAGTTCCCCCAAAGTCATTCAGCATTATTCCCTAATAATTAAACTTCAAAATGTAATCTTAATGTCCTAGGCACTTTGCCCCTATAATCTACACGACGTGTGCTACATAAGGATATTTAAAATACTGTTTAAAATGTTTTAAAGCTGCTATTTATATTCTAACTTAAATGAAAAATTTTTTTCTTAAAAACAGTGTTATCAAACATAATCATAAATTTTACTAACACTCAAAATATATTCAAGTACCTAGAAACAGCAGTTAATTTATGATTTCCAGACTCAGTCTCTCTAAGCATTTTCCTATCAGATTCACAGTAACTGTTAGCAGCCCACAGTTCCCGAGGCTGACAACTGTAGGGAGAGAATGCCATCTGCTGCTCCACATGTGGACTCGACAGCAGGAGACATTGGACCAGAAACACCCAGTGACCCAAACCCTAGAAAGGCACACACAGAAAACTAGGACTCCTGTTTTTATTTCTGGCAATTTGAAAGACATCAATGAGCACCGTTTTGCTAAGGCAATTCTGTTATTCCACAGATTTATAAAAATATGGTACCCTGATAGTCACATCCATGTTTACACAAATGGTTTTTTTACTCAATACTGAGAAACAATGGTCTAAACAGGAAGGATGCTTGCCTAGTCTTAAGGAGTTATTTCTATAATCTCCTATTTCTGAATGTGTTCTACATACAAAATGATCATGTAACTGATCCTTCAAGTAGGGACAACTTAAATGAACAGAAAATGAGGCTATCAATAACGTTAACAAGTGTGAGGATGTAAATCGCTGGCAGACTGTGAGTGTGTGGCACCACCCAATTTATAAATCAGTAACTGGCCTTTCCTCCTCTGGAGCCAGAGCCTCCCAGTGCCTTGAGAGCCTTCTTGAAAAGCAAAGTGCAATCCTTCGCCGGTGGTGTCCAGCACCATTCACTGACAGCCTCTCTCTTCCCATTTAATGGCATCCTTATCAAAAAATCAGTGTTCAGAGCAGTATCCAAACATCCACCGTTGCCTATACGCCTGTTCCTGGACATGTCACACACTGTCTTCATTGTTGCTTTGTAAAAAATTTCAAATTAAAATATGGCCCTTCCTATGCCATTTTTATCCATGTGTGTTATGGTTCTTCTAGACACTTTTAATCTCCTGAATGCTAGGATATGGTTGTCAATTCCTGCAAGCAAGAAAGCGGAGATTTTGGCAGACAATGTGCTCAATGTATGGATCATCTTGCAGAGTGTTCCTTCTTGTCAACATTAAGTTTCCTAACACAAGATCAATGGATCCTCTTTGCCACTGTAAGGGCCCTTTTAACTTCTTTCAAAAATACTTATTTATTATTTTTAGTTTGTTTTGTTTGTTTGTTTGTTTGGTTGGTTTTGGTGGGGGGGATTGTGGGTTTTTTGGGGTTTTTTTTGTCATTTGTTTGATTTAAGATAGGGTTTCCCTGTGTGTATTCCTGCCTGTCCAGTAAATCACTCTGTAGACCAGGCTGCTATTAAACTCAGAGATCTGCCAGCCTCTGCCTCCAAAGTGCTGGGATTGGACACATATGTCACCACCACCCAGCAACAATATTTTTTTTTAGTTTTCAGATTATAAACTTTATACTTCTTTTGTTACATATAATTTAAAGTATTAGATTAGTGTTGATATTATTTGGTTTGTTTTGGTTGGTTCAAACAAATTGAATAGTTTGGGTCCCTCCCTCCCTTCCTCTCCCCCTCCCTCCCTCCCTCCCTCCCTCCCTCCCTCCCTCCCTCCCTCCCTCTCTTTTTTTCCATTTGAGGCAGTGTTTTGCTGGATAGGTCAGGCCAACACAGAATTTGCTTTGAAGTCCAAGCTAGCCTCAAATTTGTAGTCTTCCTATCTTAAACCCCTAAATGCTGGAATTATAGTCATAAACCACACCATGCTGGGCTCAAATATTTTTTGAATACTATCTTGTGTAGTTAGTGATATTATTATATACTGCACACTTACTGGTGTAATTACTTCCTGTAGGTCCTTATGATTTTTTTTTCCACATGTAAGGACATGTTATTTGCTAACAGGGACAATTCCATTTCTTCTTTGTAGATTACATACCTTTGATTTCACTTGGTCACTTTCCCTGGCCAGTATCTACATCACAAGGTTTAACACAAGTCTAAACAGTATCACTGAACTCTTACACTTGGCTTTATATGGTGTTCAATTCTTTTGCCTGATTTTTAATTTTAGTATTTGTCCATATTCATATAAAAATATGAGCTTTTTAAAAGATTACTCTTTTCCAGTTACTTTGATTGTCTACTATTTGTTAGAATTAACTAGGGGACTATGTTAACCTGCACTCTTTGTAGGCAGCCTTTGATTATGAACAACCTCATGACTTGCTGTTACACTTCTATTCAAGGTTCTGTATCTTAATGAGTTCCTCCAGGCATTTGTCTTTAAGCAACATTTGTAATCAGCTGTTCACAGTATTCACTATAACTCATTTCTTTAAAGTTGGCAAAATAGCAACTATTTCATTCTTTATCTCAGTGTTCACCTCCTTTTCCTTTTGCCAAACCACCTTAAAGTTTGCTATTCCTAAAAAACAACTGTCATTATTATTACTACTACTATTTGGGGCTTTGAATACTTTACCCTTGTTTTAAAATCAACATTCAATTAATTTCTATCTGTCTTTATTACTTCCTTTCCTCTTCTGATTTAATTTATTTCCTAGTGTGATAGGGAGGCTGATTTGAGCTCTCTTTCCTTTTCTTTGCAAGGTTTTAGAACTCAGCCCTCAGGCTCCTCACAACCACATTACGTTCACCACCATATCCTGTTCTTTTTACTTATTCCATTGATTGAGTGACTGAGTGATTGATTAACTGACTGAAATCAGGTCTCACCATGTAGCCTAGTCAGATCTGGAACTTGCTATGTAGAACAGGCTTGTCTGGAATAACAGTTGTCTTCTTGGTTCCCCTTAGCTCTGCCTCTCGATCACTGAGATTAAAGGTGTGCACTACCACTCATAGCTTCATCTCTTTAATGTGTGTATTTGTAGCTTTAAGTTGGCCTTCAGTACTACTTTAATAGTATTCTTTATACACCTTATTATGTTGTGTTCTCATTTTTATTGATCTGAAAGTATTTTTAGATTTCTCTATGATAGCTGAAACCCACCAGGGATATGAGTTTGAACCTTAGCAACAAAAAGTCCTTTGTGCTTATTGAATATAATTTGCATAGTCAAGTCCCTTCAAATGTATTGAGGATTTTGTTGTTGTTTAATGGTATAGTATATAGTGTAGGCACTTAAGACTATATATTTAGAAGTGGAATACACTATAGATGTCCTCTGGCATAGCTAGTGTGTAGTGGTATTCAAGTATTCAAGCTTTTTGTTGTTCTATTACTGAGTGTGTTATTGTGTCTTCATGTTAAACTCTACAGTAGTTATAACTATAAAAAAGAAAGTTTATTGTTTAATGTTCTACTTGAATTCATAAATGTATGTATTATAATTATTTTACTTTCCTGTACTCCCTTTTAAATCAAAACTTACCGAGGAACTAGGAATACAGCTGACTCAGTAAAGTGCCTCACAAGCATGAGGACCTGACTTTAATCCCCAGAACCCACATAAACAAGGTGTGCACTGATATGTACTCCTAACAGTGGAGAGGTGGAGCCAGGATAATACCTGGGCCTCCTTGGCTAGCCGATCTAAACTAGTCAGTGAGTTTCAGGGTAAGTAACAGACCTCGTCTCCAAAAACAAGGTGGGTGGCAAATGAGGAATGACATCTGAGGTGGCCCTCTGGCTTCCACAGAATGCATATATACATGGATATGGACTTGTATGTATACACACACATACACACACACACACACACACACACACACACACACACACAATTTGCTGAAGAGATCATCTGAATTTCCTTCATATACCTGGCCTTAATACATAGTAGACACATAATAGCAGTCACTTCATATTGAATATAAATATGCAAGAAAAAAAGAAATAGCAACATTTCCAGTACAAAACATGTTATAGAGGGGAATCAACTGTCCAAAGAAAACATTGTAAAATGGACAAAGTCTGACTAATGGAGAAACTCATCGTGTAAACGAGGATAACCACTAAAGAATTTTAAGCTTGTGTCTCTGTGTGTGTGTGTGTGTGTGTGTGTGTGTGTGTGTGTGTGTGTGAGAAAGAGGGGGGGGGGGAGAGAGAGAGACAGAGAGCATGCTTCCCATAGACTGCCAAAATTTCAAGCCTACAAAAGGAACAATAGGAATGATAGGAATTATAAAACATATTTAAGTTGCTGGGATATGAAAATAAATTGTTCTAACACTTATGAGGACAACTGAACAATCTAACAACGCTAGAGATGTGTTATTTTTTAAATTCTAAGAGATAAGAAAAAGAATATTTACTACAGAATTGAAAAACTAGAAATAGTGCATCTTATCAACAAGAAAAAATGAGACTATAATGTCACAGTAATACATTAATGTTCCTACCATTCAAGTGTAATAAATAAATCTGTGTGCCTCATTATCAATAAAATTCAAAACCAGGAGCTATTGCAGTACACTGAGCTCCATTGAGACAGCGCCGGGGCAAGCAAGAGTCGGACGGGCGCTGGGTGACTCCGTGCCTCACGGAGGAAAATCAACTAAACATGGGCAAAGGAGATCCTAAGAACCTGAGAGGCAAAATGTGCTCATATGCATTCGTTGTGCAAACCTGCTGGGAGGAGCACAAGAAGAAGCACCTGGATGCTTCTCTGTCAACTTCTCAGAGTTCTCCAAGAAGTGCTCAGAGAAGTAGAAGACCATGTCTGATAAAGAAAAGGGGAAATTTGAAGATATGGCAAAGGATGACAAGGCTCATTATGAAAGAGAAATGAAAATCTACATCCACCCCAAAGGGGAGACCAAAAAGAAGTTCAAGAACCCCAATGCACCCAAGAGACCTCCTTTGGCCCTCTTCTTATTCTGTTCTGAGTACTGCCCCAAAATCAAAGGAGAGAATGCTGGCTTATCCATTGGTGATGTTGCAAAGAAACTAGGAGAGGTGTGGAACAACACTGCAGTGGATGACAAGCAGCCCTATGAGAAGAAGGCTGCCAAACTGAAGGAGAAGTACGAGAAGGATACTCCTGCCTACAGAGCTAAAGGAAAGCCTGATGCAGTGAAAAAGGGGGTGGTCAAGGCTGAAAAGAGCAAGAAAAAGAAGGAAGAGGAAGATGAGGAGGAGGATGAAGAGGATGAGGAAGAGGGTGATGATGATGATGAATAATTTGGTTCTAGTACAGTTTTTTTTTTCTTGTCTATAAAGCATTTGACCCCTGTACACAACTCACTCCTTTTAAAGAAAAAAAAGAAATGTAAGGCTGTGTAAGAATTGTTTTTAAACTGTACAGTGTCTTTTTTTGTATAGTTAACACACTACCGAATGTGTCTTTAGATAGTCCTGTTCTGGTGGTATTTTCAATAGCCACTAACCTTGCCTGGTACAGTCTGGGGGTTGTAAATTGGCATGGAAATTTAAAGCAGGTTCTTGTTGGTGCACAGCACAAATTAGTTATAGATGGGGACAGTAGTTTGGTTTTTGTTTTTGTTTTCTTTGGGTTTTATTTTTTTCATCTTCAGTTGTCTCTGATGCAATTTATACGAAGATAACTGTTGTTCTGTTAACTAAACACTGTAATTGTAATTGCAAAAAGAAAAACTGCGGCCGTTTTGTTGACATTCTGAATGCTTCTAAGTAAATACAATTTTTTTTATTTAAAAAAATATTCAAAACCAGGAATTTCCAAAAGCAGGCAAGTTATTACAGATCCCAACTGCAAACTAATTTCATATAAAGTTAATCACATTGTATTTTTGTGTACAAATACACAGAAACATGAACCAAGAACAGACTCACAGGTGACAATAACACAAAACTTATGACAACTGCTACTTTTGAGCAAACGTGGTTAAAAAAATAACAATGAAACTAGC
>LR749835.1:1012840-1034209 GCA_902729485.2 Mus minutoides | reverse complement strand
GAAGAGAAGAGAAGAGAAGAGAAGAGAAGAGGGGAGGGGAGGGGAGGGGAGGGGAGGGGAGGGGAAGGGAAGGGAAGGGAAGGAGGAGGACAAAGACTACAATCCAAATCTTTTTAAATCAATGAGAAGAAATGCAAATGTATGGAAGAGGAGGAGGCAGGAAACAAGGGCGGACCTCAGACACTTAAAAAATTAAACCAGCAAAATCAGGGTGCAGAGCAGACACAAGAAGTACAACGGAAAGATTCTGGGCTCAACGTAACACTTCCTGAATATTAGAAGGCAAAAAAGGTTTACAACAGAGATCCTATATGGAAGAGTTTATTCAGTGTTCCAGAGGAAAGCCACAATATAGCACTGGCAGGACAAACTTTCAATAAGGCATCAAATCAAATACAGATCCAAAATGCACATTTATTTGAGCATTCAAAGCCTCAGTTTCCATGTTGATAAAATGGAAACTGTTATCAAAATAACTATTTTCATACTGGTTTTATGAGAATCAATTAGATAATACTTGTCAGCAAAGAATCTAACAGAAACTAAATGACCAATGTGAGTTACAGCTTAGTTCATTTTCCACTTACAGGACAGACCTAACATTTGTCTTTTAGGAATCTTTGGTGAATCCACCTTGGTATCTGAACTATTATATATTATGTTTTATATATTTATAATATTATATATTATATTTTACATTCTATGCAAGTTTTTGGAAAACTGTCAAGATCCAGATTAGAAAGATTGCTCACTGATCAAATAAAATTTCATATATATTCACACAAGAAAGTATGAAACTGTATCACTTCTTTTAAAGGTAAAGAAACTTTTACCTGAAACTTTATCCTAAAACAACAACAACAAAGCCTCAGTCTTTTTTTAAATTTTTCAGGCGCCCCCCCCCCCCGCCCACCTTGCTCCCACTTTTCGGCATGTGGCTTGAAACCAGGGCCTTATGAATGCTAAGCAAGTGCTTTACCCCATACTGTGCTCCTAACCCCAGAAAACATAGTCTGAAAATCAAATAATGGTTTGCAATTAGTAAAAAAAATTCCATAGTATTTGCATATAACCTACACACATCTTCCCCTGACATTTTAAATCATCTCAAGATTATATACAACATGAACAAGTGTTATTGTAATTTCTACATGTTTTTAAGGAAAAGTTAAAGCATGTTTAATACAAATGCAATGTTTTCAATGCATGGTTGGTTGAACCCATGGATGCAGAATGCATAAATATAGAAGCATGTGTATACTCCTAAGTATTCCCTTAGGATTCACATAAACACCCTCAATAATCTTTTATTATGTCTCTAAATCAATTTATCTAAAACTTGCCAATGCTAACCTTTCAATTATTGCATTACAACTACTCCAACATTACAGTGATTTAGCTGCTGTCTGTTTAGTATATATCTAAATTCGGCTAGTACACATGACTTAGCATATAAGAATGTCAAGGAATGACTGAAATATACTGGAAATCACTTAAGCAGTCCACCCCTCCAAACCTCAGAACTATTAAGCCAATCTTGTTTCCAATTGTGAAATATAAAAAGACATTATCTATTAAATTGCATTTTAAAATCCAAAGTATTTAAATTGCTACCCATTTTCCTTTAGAGAAAATGATAAATGTATGCTTGAAACAAATTATTTTTTTGCACTGTGTTTCAATACCAATTCAACAGATGAATTTAGTCATCAATTATATGTCTGTGGTAAAGAGTCACAAGTTTATCACTCAACTCCCATCTGCTATATGTTTATATCCATGTTCATTCTCAATAAGGCTTTCTCATAGTAAAAACCTACCTTTGAGGTTCTTTGAAGCTGATCACCAACATATGTTTTACGAAACTGATCCAGGAACCAGAGAACTGCAAGCTCTATTTTCTCATTGGTGCGGTGAGGTAATCTGGTATCCATTAAAGATATAAGCTGAAAAACACTTTCCATGAAAAAAAAAAACGAAAGCTTTAGTGTACATTCTCAGAGGCATGATATAGAGGTATTTATTACAAACATATAATCACTTTAAAAACTAAGAAGTTACAAAAACATATCCAGAAAATTTTAAAACATCCGAAATCCTACCTTTGCAAGACTCAATTGGTCTAATTTCTCCTGGCCTTTACATAGAAATACAAACCTCCTAGATGAGACTATGCATATTATCCTATTAAAGGTTATCTAAAGATGCATGACATATAGTATAAATCTATAATATACAGATTTAAAAGTAAATATCCTTATATTTTTAGCAAATGGATATTAAATGTTCTTCACTTTGTATTTATAAATATTTCAAAATCAGACTCAATTCTTCAAAATTCAGAACCATATCTATTAAGTTCTTAGTATAGTCAGTACTCTTAATGAATCATTAAATTTTTACCTAAAATGTACAAAAATATTGAAAAAATAATTTTTTTAAGAAAGTCAAGCTGTGTGTAGACAGAAAATTTACTGGAGACTGAACCTGGGTCTTTATAGCATTCTACAATTTATATTCCTCTTTTTGCATTTTATTTTGAAACAGGATCTCACTAAATTGCCCAAGCTGGTTTAAATTCACACTGTAGCCCAGACAGGCCTCAAAATTGTGATCTTCCTGAGTAGCTGGGATTACAGACAAGCAATACTAGGATACTTCAACCATATTCAATATCCAACCACTATTAACTATTATTATTTGTCACAAATGATAAATTTTGAATTTAATACTATGAAAAACTATTATTGTTAGCAAATCATAAGCTAAGAGAAAATTTCTTAACTTTTATTTCCATAGAATATGTAATTCTCAGCCTTACATTTTCATTGAAGGCAACAAAATCAATATATTGTAGCTGGGATGCCTTATCTGGCCTCAATAGGAGAGGAAGCACCTAGCTTTGCAGAGATTTGAAGTTCCAGGGTTGGGAGATACACAGAGGGGCCCCATCCATTCAGAGAAGGGGAGAGGTAAGAAGGGAAGGATTGTGGGAGGGCTGACTGGGAGGAGGGCAGTGAGCAGGGTGTAAAGTGAATAAAGTTTTTAAAAAATTAAATTAAAAAAAAGAAAGAAGAAAAGGTGGAAGAAGAGGAACAGGAAGAATCAGGTGTGGGAAATACAGAGGGAGAGAGAACTGTGAGAGAAAACTGGAGTCAGTGGGGAAGTGGGGGCAACTCTGGGACAAGCTAGAACCCCAGGATGATATAAACTCCCAGGAATCTATGAGGGTGAGCCCAGCTAAGACTCCTAGCAGTGGGGTATATGGAACCTGAAGCAACCCATCCACTATAACTAGACAAGACTTCCAATGGAGGAATTGGGACACCAACCCATGCACAAAATCTTTGACCAAAATTTTGTCCTGCCTACAAGATGTGCAGGAGTAAAGATGGAGCAGAAATTGAGGGAAGGGAGAACCAAAGACTGGCCCAACTTAAGACCCAAGCCACGAGAGCACACCCCTGACACTATTAATGGCATTCTGCTATATCTGCAAACAGGAGCCTAGCATAACTGTTATCAGAGAGGATTCACCCAGCAACTGATGGAAACATAGACAGAGACTCACAGCCAAACATTAGGTGGAACTCAGGAATCCTGTGGAAGAGGGGGACAAAGGATTGAAGGAGGCAGAGAGGTCTTGGTCTTCATGTGGGACCCATAACAAAATGGAGAAGGGGCTTTCTCTGATTCTGCTGCCTGCCTTTGGACCCCCTTTCCCTTATTTGGACTATCTTATCTCAGCTCAATAGAAGATGCACCTAGTCCTGCAACTTTGATATGCCAAGGTGGGTTGATATTCATGGGAGGCCTCCTCTTCTCTGAGGAGAAAGGGGGGGAAGGAGATGGAGGAGGGAAGGTAAAAGGGTATACTGGCGGAGAGGAGGGAAGGGAAGCTGTAATCAGGATGTAAGTAAATAAATTAATAAAAAAATGAAAAGAAATAAAGATTTTAGCTTGGAAGAGAACTACGTTTAAATAAAGCATTACCAGTAGTAACACCCTGCCAATAATTTCAAATGGGCAAATGGACAGCCTCCAATGAGTGTATAAAACCATAATAAATCATCATATATTAACTAATATAAACTTTTTAGAAAACTAGGAGAAAAGACTATACACTCTGTAAACAATTTCCTACTAAAAGATGCTAACCTGGGGAGACTGCCAAAGAGGAATGGGACAACAAGCATGCTGGAAAGAGCAGCTGCCTGCCTGCTCTGAGGGCCAGTGTATTCCTTACGCCCTAAACTTCCTCAATCTGGGGAAGCTTTTTCTGTGTAGCCAAGTGGACTATAGTCACTGTGAATGACTACAGAGGACCCTCAGGAGAAGACACTGTTGAGTTCCCAGGGAAGCCACTCTGACATCCACCATCTGGCTCTTTTGAATTTGAGTGTCCTGACCACAGCATCAGGCTCAAGCAAAGCTAAGTGGATCTGCAGGACAGCTCACCAGCAGCACCAGACAATGCCAATAACACAGAATCTGATGTAGCTCTAAGAACATCATAGGAGAGATATACAAGGAAGAGGTACAAAGCACAGACAACTGGAGTTTAGGACAAGTGGTGAGTGCAGATCTATAAGGAGGAAATGCAACATCATGAAGAAATGCTGCAGTGACAGTGGGACAAATTTAAGGAAACCTCTGATCCATGAGATAAAGACATATAGTTTGGACATGTTACTATGGGAGGTGCTACATGCAAGTCTTACTCACTCTAGAATCCACCATTATAATGCTAGGTAAGAACCTTGGGATTTGACGTCACCAACGGAACAAATGCCAATATTGCAGCAATGGAAGGAATGGAGGCAGTAGGTGGACTCCTCCTGCACTGGAACGGGCAGCTCAAACATCAATAAGAAAGCTATAGTGCCTAGTTTCTCAGAGCCCTTAAAAAGACTTTGAGGAACTAACCAGAACTCAACTGCTCTAGGAAGTATACAGGAAACAAAGGGAAGAGTCAAACTTAACAGTGTGGCCTTTGGGTATATGGTTAGAATAATCTGGAGGAGGGATGCATCCCTACAGTCTTAAGTGAGATTACGGAGCTGAGAAACCATAGCAAAATAGGTTCAGTTCATGGCATTACTCTTGATCATTTTTCGTTTAATATATTTTTTACTTTCTTATACTCCTCAATCCCAGAGACACCACATATACCACAAAAACTAAAACATTCCTTAATGACATAGACATCTTCTTCTATTTACTTGGACACTGATTTAGGCATTGAGCAATCAAACCAGAAGCCAGAGGCTGTCATTAGACTCAGCTGAGAAACTGAGCCTCAAACATTCCGCATTTCTTGTTCTGTTTTGTTTTATCCTTGTAAATGAGAGCAAAAACAGCATGAGAACTGATTTGAAGTTTATAAAGAATGTATCACTAAGATGAGTTAAAAATCAGAAATCTTGGCTGGAGAGATGGCTCAGCCTTTAAAGGCTAGGCTCACAACCAAAAAATAAAATAAAATAAAATAAAACCAAAACCAAAACAAACAACACCACCCCCCCTAGAAATCCAAAGAGTAAGAGCTGACAAGCATTGCCTCTTCTTTTCCTCAACTATTTTCCATCATTCTTAAATCTCTGAAAAACTGCAATTTATCACAACATCGTAATAAAATATCAGCTCATATTCCACTTAACAGTATTTTGTAGGGGATTTAGGCTAGTGAAAAGATAAGTCTTCTTTTGAACTAAATATTTTATAGTGGCCAGGCAGCGGTGGCATATGCCTTTAATCCCAGCACTCAGGAGGCAGAGGCAGGTGAATTTCTGAGTTCGAGGCCAGCCTGGTCTACAAAGTGAGTTCCAGGACAGTGAGTTCCAGGCCAGCCAGGGCTACACAGAGAAACTCTGTCTCGAGAAAAAAAAAAAAAATATTGTTTAAAGAAAAAATGAATTCTCTTCAAATGAGCAGGTAGGTATCTGCTTTCTGTCCCATTATATATTTATTCTAGAACTAGTGCCAGTATATACTTTTTGTATAATGATGAAAACTTTTTAAGGCATTTTTTATTAGATATCTTCTTCATTTACATTTCAAATGCTATCCCCACAGCCCCCTATACCCTCCCCCCACCCTGCTCCCCAACCTACCCACTCCTGCCATGAAAACTTTTAAAATATCAAAGAAACAAAAACAGAAACACTCAATTCTACTTCACATAATATTGGGTAAAAGATGACACAGGTGGTTAATTTTTTTCATGTGCTTAAAAATTACATAAGCTTTTAATAAAGGCCCTAACCAGTTAATACTCACATTTTCACGTAACTTAATTTGGTATAAGAAATAAAAAGTCTTGGTAAAACTAAGAATATTTTTATATATTCAGGTTAAAAGTTTTATCTTTTAAATTTTTTTAATTAAAATATAATTACAGGTTCAAATTTTATTAAAAGGATAATACACAAAATGAAAGGATATGCAATGAAAAATTCTATTCACAATTACAATATATTATCAAAACGTTAGGAATACATTTAAGGATAGTGAGATGCCTGGTGGGGTAAGAGTAGTTGGTATGCAAGAAAGAAAACTAGAGTTCAAATCCCCAGCAAACATTTAAATGCCAGGGATGGACACATGTGCCTGCTAACCTCAGTGCTGCAGGGCAAAGACTGCCAGATCTCAGAGGCTTGTGGGTCAGCTAGAGAGCAACAGTGAGTCTCAAGTTCAAGGAGAGACCGTCTCAAAAGCAAGATGGAATAGAGTAGAACACTTCCAATGTCCTTCTCTGGTTTGACAAGTTTGCACACTTGTACACACATATGCCCAAATAGTACTCAACCACCCCAACACACACACACACACACACACACACACACACACACACACACACAGAGAGAGAGAGAGAGAGAGAGAGAGAGAGAGAGAGAGAGAGAGAGAGAAATGTTATTGCAACAATAGATTTCTGGATCAATGCAAACATCAGAAAAATCTGTCCAGCCAGGTGGTGGTGGCACACGCCTTTAATCCCAGCACTTGGGAGGCAGAGGCAGGTGGAGTTCTGAGTTTGAGGCCAGCCTGGTCTACAGAGTGAGTTCCAGGACAGCCAGGGCTATACAGAGAAACCCTGTCTCGAAAACGCCCCCAAAAAAAGAAAAAAAAGAAAAATCTGTCAAATTCATCAGGAATTCTGTGTAAGATATGTGCCATTACACACCATTACAAGGTAGAGTTAACCTTAATTAACAATTTGAATGTAAAATATTAAAAACTTTAAACTTAATTATTAGTAGTTTTAAAAAATAGTCACAAAAGAAAGTAGGGTAGGGATCAAAGAGATGACTTAGTAAACAAAGAGCTTGTTGTATAAATAGCACTGGATTTGGAATCCAAAGAATCCACAAAACAAGGTTACCAGAGACCAGTTGCCATCCACACACACAGACTGCAGAAACAGGACAAACCTGTGGCAAACTGGCTAGCTTGATGGCTAAGCATTGGTGGCAGATTTTGCTGCAGTAACTAACTAGAGAGTGGTGAGTGCCTAAGGTCAATGTTGATCCTCCTCACGCACTTGCACATGTGCATCTACCCGGAGGAATGCACACACACAGTACACATACTAAAATGCAAAAACAAGTAGTCGATACATATAAATATCAGTAATTAAAAAATAAAATTAAAAACTGCAAAGAAAAATTCTGAGTGGCATATAGAACCAAACAAATACAAATTAACACAAGCCATTTGTTACCTTACCTTATCAATAATAATAATCCTAGTATATAGTGTTTAACAAGAAAAATGGTGACACCCACAGGCTTAAGGTTTAGAAGATAAATAGGAACATTAAAATGTCATATATATTTGAGACATGAAGTATTTCAAGCTCTCCAAGCTTTTTATATTTTGGAATATTTGCTAGTTGTGTTGGAATTCAATTTCAGATTTGAAAGAACTGTGTATTTGCCTAAAAAACTCATGATGCCCTCCTTCTTAATAGCTGAGTAGTATTCCATTGTATAAATGAACCACATTTTCTGTATCCATTTTTCCATTGTGGGACATCTGGGTTGTTTCCAACTTTTGGCTATCACAAATAAGGCCGCTATGAACATAGTAGAACATGTGCCGCTGTGACATGGTGGACATCTTTTAGGTATATGCCCAAGAGTGGTATAGCTGGGTCTTCAGGTATTTTCAAATTTTCTGAGGAACTGCCAGACTGATTTCCAGAGTATTTGTACCAGTTTGCAATTCCACTGGCAATTGAGGAGTGCTCCTCTTTCTCCATATCCTTGCCAGCATGTTCTGCCACCTGAGTTTTTAACCTTGGCCATTCTGATTGGTGTGAGGTGGAATCTCAGGGTTGTTTCAATTTGCATTTCCCTGATCACTAAGTACTTTGAACATTTCTTTAAGTGCTTCTCAGCCCTTCAAGATTCCTCTGTTGTGAATTCTCTGTTTAATTCTATACCCCATTTTTTAATTGGATTGTTTGGTTTTTTTTTAGTGAATAGCTTCTTGAGTTCTTTATATATTTTAGATATTAGACCTCTATCAGATAGATGTGAGGTTAGTGACAATTTTTTTCCTGTAGGTTGCCAGTTTTGCAGGTAAGTGGATGAAGCTAGAAAATATCATCCTGAGTGAGGTAACTCAGACCCAAAAGGACATGCATGGTATGTACTCACTAATAAGTGGACATTAGCCAAAAAACGTACAGAATACCCAGGACACAACCCACAGGACTCAAGAAGGTTAATAAGCTGAAGGACCCAAGTAAGGATCCCTCAATCCCACTTAGGAGGTAGAGAGAGGGAGGGACCTGGGAGCGAAAGGTGACAGGGATGGGAAGGGGGAACCATGATCAGGTATTGGGGGGGGGGGAGAGACTGAAGCCCCAAGGGCCAGCAGAAAGAATGGAAACAGGTAACCTTGGGAGGTGACAGACGCTAAGGATTCAAAGGGAGGGACCTTAGATGAAGCACTCTATACTGGGAAGGGGGAACTTGTAGAGTCCACCTCCAGTGGAGGGACAGGACATCAAGTGGAAGGATGAAGTTGCCATCCCATAGTCAAAAGCTCTGACCCAGAATTGTTCCTGTCTGAAGGAACAAAAATGGAGAAGAACATGAGAGAAAAGATGTCCAGTGACAGGCCCAAATTGGGATCCAGCTCAAGGGGAGGCGCGGGGCCCTGACACTGTTACTGATGCTGTGGTGTGCCCACAAACAGGAGCCTAGCATGACTGTCCTCTGAGAGGCCCAACAAGCAGCTGAGTTAGATGCAGATACTAGCACCCAACCAATGGATGGAAGCTGGGGCGCCCTGTGGTTGAATTGAGGAAAAGCTGGAAGAAGCTGAGGAGGAGGGTGGCCCCATGGGAAGACCAGCAGTCTCTCAGCTGACCTGGACCTCTGAGATCTCTCAGACACTGAGCCACCAATCAGACAGCATACACCAGCTGATATGAGGCCCCTGACATATGTATAGCAGAGGACTGCCTGGTCTGTCCTAGGTGAGAAAAGATGCACCTAACCCTCAAGAGACTTGAGGCCCCAGGGAGTGGGGAGGCCTGGTGGTGTGAGGCTCTTGGAGATGGGGGAAGAGCAAAAGTTATGGGATGGGGTGAAGTCAGGACTGTAAAAAAGGATTAAAGAATAAAAAAATAAAACAAATTATAAAAAAAATTAATTAAAAAAAAAGAACTGTGGGGTTTTTGTGCAGATTAAGGATGCTAAACATGTATAACTCTTCCAGAAACCAACTGATGATACTTACTGTGATTCTTTAAAATGCTACAGAAACTGATAATCTATTCAGCTTTAAGAAATTAACTCTAGATGGCCTAGTTGGCCATCAGTGGGAAGAGAGGCCCCTTGGTTATGCAGACTTTATATGCCCCAATACAGGGGAACACCAGGGCCAGGGGGTGGGAGCGGGTGGGTAGGGTAGCAGGGCCGGGAGGGGGGAGGATATAGGGAACTTTCTGGATAACACTTGAAATGTAAATGAAGAAAATATCTAATAAAAGTTGAAAAAAAAAAAAAAAGAAAAAAAAGAAATTAACTCTAAACCAGGCAGTGGTGGCGTATGCCTTAATCCCAGCACTTGGGAGGCAGAGGCAGGTGGATTTCTGAGTTCTAGGCCAGCCTGGTCTACAGAGTGAGTTCTAGGACAGCCAGGGCTACACAGAGAAACCCTGTCTCGAAAAACCAAAAAAAAAAAAAAAAAAAAAAAAAAAAAAAAAAAAAAAAAAAAAAAAAAAAAAAAAAAAAAAAAAAAAAAAAAAAAAAAAAAAAAAAAAAAAAAAAGTGGATATTAGCCAAGAAACTTAGAATACCCAAGATACAATTTGCAAAACACAAGAAAATCAAGAAGAAGGAAGATCAACATGTGGATACTTCATTCCTCCTTAGAATAGCAAACAAAATACTCATGAAAGGAGTTACAGAGACAAAGTTTGGAGCTGAGACCAAAGGATGGACTATCCAGAGACTGCCCCACCTGGGGATCCATCCCATAATCAGCCACCAAACCCAGACACTATTGCATATACCAGCAAGATTTTGCTGGCATGAAACCTGATATAGCTGCCTCTTGTGAGGCTATGCCAGTGCCTGGCAAATATAGAAGTGGATGTTCACAGTCATCTATTGGATGGAACACAGGGTTCCCAATGGAGGAGCTAGAGAAATTACCCAAGGAGCTGAAGGGGTCTAGAACCCTATAGGTGGAACAACAATATGAACTAACCAGTCCCCCCAGAGCTCATGTCTCTAGCTGCATATGTAGCAGAAGATGGTCTAGTCGGCCATCATTGGGAAGAGAGGCCCCTTGGTATTGCAAACTTTATATGCCCAGTACAGGGGAATACCAGGGCCAAGAAGTAGGAGTGAGTGGATAGGAGAGCAGGGCGGGGGTAGGGTATAGGAGACTTTTGGGATAGCATTTGAAATGTAAGTGAAGAAAATATCTAATAAAAATTTGAAAAAAAAAAAAAAAGAAAGAAAAGAAATTAACTCTAAGCTGAAGGGTAGTTGTGCACACCTTTGATCCCAGCACTCGGGAGGCAGAGGCAGGCAGATTTCTGAGTTCAAGGCCAGCCTGGTCTACAGAGTGAATTCCAGGACAGCCAGAGCTACACAGAGAAACCCTGTCTCAAAAAACCAAATAAATAAATAAATAAATAGGTGGAAAGCTACTTTATAAGAAATTAACTCTAGGGCTGGAGAGACAGCTCAGTGGTTAAGAGCACTGACTGCTCTTCCAGAGTTCCTGAGTTCAATTCCCAGCAACCATATGGTGGCTCACAACCATCTGTAATGGGATCTGATGTCCCCTTCTAGTGTGTCTGAAGACAGCAAAACATAACTCTAATGAAATGCTCTCAATGTATAAAAAAAACAATGTTTATGTGGAGACAATTTATAATAAAGAAACACTGAAAAGGAACCTAAAATTTGAAAACCAAACTTAAGCTATGGTATAATCTAAAAAAGTTTAACTTTTAGGTTAAATGTTCACAAAATTGTATTCAATTTAAATTAAGTATGTGTGGGTAATACATCACTGTTTACCAGGCACTGTACTAAGCATTTAAAAAAAAAAAACTCAGCTGGGCGTGGTGGCACACGCCTTTAATCCGAGCACTTGGGAGGCAGAGGCAGTCGGATTTCTGAGTTCGAGGCCAGCCTGGTCTACAGAGTGAGTTCCAGGACAGCTAGGGCTATACAGAGAAACCCTGTCTCAAAAAAACAAAAAAAACAAAACAAAACAAAAAAAACCAAAACAAAAAAAAAAAAAACCACACCCCAAAAAAACCCAAAACTCATTTGAATCTTTTAACAGCCTCCAAATAGATAACTATTTCCATTTTTCTAGTTACAAAACAATGTTGTCTGCCTTTAAAAAGGTTGAAAACACACATGCAGTGTATACACACCTCTACACATTCAAAATACTCAAAGGGTCTTTAAAACTAACATCAGTACTCTGGAAATTCCTATGACATTTATTTTCATTAAGTTTAAGTCTTCACCAAAACAAAATGAAACAAAAACCCTGCACAAATGTACAGGAAATGACTATTTAGTCAAGATCTGTGGGAAAGCAAGCTAATCACAGTATTCACACAGAAGGATTTCCCTCAGTTTAGGAATGTGTGAGGAGTCATTCAGTAGCTTATTAAGGTTGAGATCACTAGCACTAGGGGGTTAAAACCAAGTAAATCTGAGCCTATTTGTTGAAGAATCATCAAATTCTAATCACAATCTCCGTCCATGGATTTTCTTTTGAGTAAAAAGCAAGCTAATAACCAAAGGCCAAGTGCACCGTTTTACACTTGGCCATATAAAGTTAAAACAAAGGTTAAAGTTCTTTCAACTGTGTAGTAAATAGCTGTCACTCACCGGCAGGATAGTTCTCCATCCATAGCATCATGCTCATCTGTGCTGGTATATGTTAGTCTCCCTCCTACAACTGTGCCAACCAAGTAGATCAGCCACGCAAGACGTCCTTACAACAAAGAAGAAAGGCGGTGACAAGGAGTAACAGAAATAATCTTAGTTTTCAGACAATACTTAAATCAGAAAAATCATCTATTTTTTTTTAACAAATGATCAACTATTATAAAAGTCAGTTTTCAACAGTCAGTAGAGTACTGGGTTTCACATTTACCATGTGACCTTTGTAGTTGTTTAAATACATGGAATAGTTGAGGTAAAAGCCCATACTTGTTGAAGGACTTGAGGAGAACAAATCCATTCAACAACATCTGCCTTTCCTGCAGATGTCAGCACTCAGGATTATACTGTGCAATCAACAAAGCACTCCCTGGTAACAGCAGACAATCTGCAACCTGCTTCAATGACAAAAACTCCAGAAATAAGAAATATAATCTGGCAAATACACACCCTCTTTTGTCTATCACAGAACCTTGAACAACTCAGAAGCTGTCAATTTTGCAGTGTATCCATTAGCAACATAAAACAGCTAAAGGTGAAGATCTAATGTGATCAAACATATCACAAAACAAGTTCCACAGCATGTATTAATAAAATACTAGCACAAAGCTCATGTAAGAAGCTGAGTTAACGTTTAGCTTCAAACATGTTTCCAGCTCAATAGAAAAGTCTAGACAGTATACAGTTTCCCCTGGCAAGCATGCTAACAGGTAATATGGCTTCTTCTACCAAACCTTTGAGTTTTGCATCTTGTACACAGAATAGAGTAAGTACTCATAGTCCTCACTTCTACTTCTAGAATATTTTCTTAATCATAAAGTACTCATCTTTACCTCTTATATCATCAAATTATGAACACTCTTTGCTGATAATGGACTTGCCTGTAGATTATTTTGACTTATTTTAAAAAGTGGATCCTAGCTCACTGTCAGTTTCTGCAATAATATTGTATCATAGTAGTTGCCAATTTCAAGATCTATAAAAACAAATCTTACAAGCCTGACAATTCTGTGTCCTGGGGGACTTCTAACCCATGGGTCTATTATATTTTAACAGATTTGCTGAAGTAGAAATTCATATACCATACAACTCACTTAAAACACATAAGCCAGTCTTCTGAGTAAATTCACAGGTTTATGCAACCAACACTACAAATTTTTTACATTTTCTTATTTCTAAAATTAAGTCTAACAAAGATGGAGTGTGCTAAAATTAACCCTGACAATTAGATATGGTGTCATTACTCGCTTGCTCCCCCCATCCCAACTGCAGCAACCATTTTGTGGCTCTGCCTTGGTCACTCTGGATGCACAGAATCTTACAATGGTACTTTGTGACTACATTTTTTTAATGTCACACAATGTCAAAGTTGAGTTGTGCCGTGCCAGTACTTCACAGTTGACTGCTGCCAGTGCTTGGAGAGGTGATATGTGCTATGCTCCTTCAGTTGCTGGATGCTAGGGTCATCTGCACCCTCTGGCTATTACCAAGTAATGACAGACATGGCACCCACCGAATAGATGCATGCCTTCAGGCATCCACATACCTAAGAGTGGACTGCTGTGCCATGGGAGAAACTCTCACATGGCTCTCATCAAATGCACCACTGAAGTGTAGAGTCCTGCATTCTCCACATGTTCTCATCAACACTTATAGTTATCTGCTGGTTTTCTCTCTTTGCATCTATCCTGGCAGCTGTGAGGTAGCAGCTTACTGTTATCTTAAGATGTCTTCCCTCGTGCCGCATGATGTTTAGCATAGTTTCATGTGTTTCCTGGGTACTTTCATGCCTTCTTTGGAGAAGAGTCTACTTAAGTCCTTGGGCTATCTTTCAGAGCTGTGACTATTACTGAGCTGTAAAAGCCCCTCATGTATTGTAGGTGTGCGTCCCTTGTCAGATACATTAGCTGTTGTTGCCTTTCTGAGGGGTTCATTTTCTCCTTCTTGGTGCTGTTATTCAATGAACAAAATGCTCACTTCTAATGCTGCAACTACTTAGCTATTCTTGTTATTGTCAGTTTAGTGATAATTGATAAGAAAGAAATGCCTAACCCAAAATCAGAAACATTTCTACATATGTATCCTTCTGAGAGCTACTTGACCTCCTATGTTTAGGTCCAAGAATTCCAGTATAGACACCAGACTACTGGTGTCAGCAGTATCAGCTAACAGCAATACCTCAAAAAGCCCAGAAAACTGAGGTTAAAAAAGCAACTATTGCCGGGCGTGGTGGCGCACGCCTTTAATCCCAGCACTCGGGAGGCAGAGGCAGGCGGATTTCTGAGTTCGAGGCCAGCCTGGTCTACAGAGTGAGTTCCAGGACAGCCAGGGCTACACAGAGAAACCCTGTCTCGAAAAAGCCAAAAAAAAAAAAAAAAAAGCAACTATTAATTGACAAATTACTAAGCTTTGTTGACAAAGAAGTAGAACCAGGCCCCTCTGGGCGACTGCTCTTTATTTTAGCACAGAATGATTTCTAACATGCAATGCATATTATATAGCTGCTCTTACTTACTACCTGCTAACTCCAGCAGACTAAAGTGCATGACAACAGGCCTTTTGTCTGTTAGGTTCTCTACTCAACTCCAGGGTCTAAATCCCAGCCTGGCCATGTTTTACTGGTTTAACATTATCAATGAGTTGATCTCTTGAAATACACACTAATAAACATAAACTATAATTATATTTCTATTCTTTAAGTTGTCCATTCTACATTAGATGTGCTACAACTAATTATTATTATTTGTAGATTCCCTAATTTTTCTTTAATTTACCTTTTCATATAAACCTATTTGTAACCCCAAATTAGTACTCAAAATAATTCACATGGCTGAGATGTCTGGTGCACCTGATTCCAGCTCCTGGCAATGCAACCCTCTTATTTCAGTTCTAAGCAGCATTCCTTTCAGTCTCTTTATTGCTTTTCCCATTGATAAGCCATGAATGATTTCAATCTTTGAGATGGCGCAGTTGTGCTATACAGTGCTTCTGAATGGGGAAGGGGCGTTATGTGCTCTAGGAGTTTGAATGAGATGCCCCTGTAAAGCTAAGGTACTTGAATACTTGCTCCTCAGTTGGTGGCCATTTGTCACAAGGCATCAGGTCATCTCAGTATTTTTTCTGCTTCCCGTTTGTGAATGGGAATATGAGCTCTCAGCTGCAGCTCCAACACCATGGCAGCTTCCATTCTATAACCATGATAGTGATGAACTCCCAGCCCACTAGAACTAGAAGACCCAATTAAATGCTTCTTTCTTGAATGGCTGACCAGTGACCTATCCAACTTGAGACCCATCCCATGGGCACGCACCAATCCCTCACACTATTAATGATAACATGTTGTGCTTGCAGGCAGAAGCTTAGCATAGCAGCCCTCTGAGAGGCTCTACCCAGTAGCTGACTGAGACAGATGCAGATACCCTTGGATGGAGGTTGAGGACCTCTATGGAAGAGTTGGGGGAAGGACTGGAAACTCCAAAGACAATGGCAACCTCACAGGAAGACCAAAAATGTCAACTAACCTAGACCCCTGGGAGCTCCCAGAGACTAAATTATCAACCAAAGAGTATACACCAGCTGGTCCAAGGACCTGGGCACATATTCAGCAGAGGGCTGCCTTGTCTGGCCTCAGTGGGAGAGAATGCACCTAATCCTGCAAAGGCTTGAAGCACCAGAGTGGGGGGATACATAGGGGACCACCCTCTCAGAGTCAAAAGGTAGGGGGAAACCCTATGAGAAGAGACCAATAGTGGGGGGGGCAGCAACATTTGGAATGTAAATACATAAATAGTTGTCTTGGTAATGGAATATTTTTTCACAGCAATAGAGAAATAGGCACATGCCTTCTATATAGCAAATTCTGTGCTGGATAAGCTGTGTTTAGGTATGAGTCAATAGTACTGTCGGGTCTGAGTTCAATGCTAATGAACCAACAATACATTAAATAGTCTTACAAAAACTTACACATAAAACAATGGTTCTGTGTCGACAGTTGGACAGAAATGTTACAACCCAATATAATGATTTAATATTTGTGAATATGCTGTTCTGATTATATAGACCATTATCAACAAATACAAGAATCAGCTCTATTTCCAGAATCCTAGGAATCATGAAGCTCTTAACAGTGACTCTAACCAGTTACCAGACTACCAGTTGCACTGTGTGTAAATTATACTAGTCTCTTCTAAAATAAAAATAACTCTGAAATACTGCAAGCATAATTTTTATTGAATGTAACATTTTACCTGCCCTAAGGGAGTCACTATTTTTTAAATATTCTACTATAAGTCAGGCATGATGGCACTTGCCTACAGTCCCATGACTTGGGAGGACTGAGGCAGAAATACTGCCTTGAGTTTAGGAACCGTGTCAGGTTTCACAGCAAGAGCCTGTGTACCGGCCCCCTCCAAATAACACTATTTCTCACAGCAAAACATATAATGTAAGAGTAAATAATCATCAACTATCTCCCTTACATTTTATAACTTTAGATACTTAAATATTATTTAGATAACAATATCTTTTTAAACTCTGTTACTGAGCTATGATCCCTATTCCTTGGAGAAAGTGGGGTTGCTGGTGTAGTGTGAGATACATCTCACTACCTAACTCAAGCCATCCTTGAGTATATTACATATACAGGCCAAGTTGTCCCAAAATTCACAGTCTTCATCTTAACCTACTCGGTGATTGATTACAGGACGGAATAACACACTACACACTAGTCCTGCTGCTTTAAAACTTACTAGGGAGGCTTCCCACAATGTGACCTGAACCATCTTCCAAATAGTTCTTAGATCAGAAACCTAATTTAAAACAAAATTATCCCATGGATATAATTTTCATATTTCTCTATCAAATGATAAGTGTTTATTTTAAAAAGCAGAAGTTTCTGGGAATGTGATACAGGTCTGTTAACTAAACAGGGAGACTTTATGTTGAGAGAGAGAGAGAGGGGCAGGAAGGGGAACTAGCATGCTAAGCAATACCAACAGCCACCAAAAGCAAAGGCTAGCTTCAAGTCTTAGATCTAGTATTTATTACATTAGCAATTTATTGCTTCCTAAGTATGCTAATAACTCACACGAGTCAGCACTGTAGGCACTCTCCCTGCCTGCTTTGGCTCTTATTACTATCACTGTTGAATAATGCCCCTTTAATGGCACTTCCATATCATTGCCACACAGGCAAAACATAAAAATATGCTAACATTTACATTTTTATTCTGTCTTCTTTCAGATACTAGAAAATGAAATCACATATTACTTAAGAATTTTAAGTTGCTCCCACTCTAACAATGTTTTGTTATCATAAAAGTTAGATAAAACTCATCACATAACTTCCTTAATGCTGATTGTATGATAAATAAACATTCCCAGACTGAAAACAATAGTCCAAGAGGAGACATTCAGAAAATACTGAGTACTGTCAAGATTTGAAAGGTCTACCTCAATGTGTGAGGGTCTGAGGGAGCAAGAACTCCATGTTCAAGAGCTGAATCTACCGTCATGGTGTTCCAAAGTCAGATGATTTCTGCAAAAACACTACTGTCTAATAGTAGACTAATGATAAACATAAGACATCTCAACATTCAAGCAATTTAATTCTTTCATTATGACCTCGAAATGACACCATGGTTATCAAATAATATCATGTATAAGGAGCATGTGACAAAATTATAGGCATTTCACTAAACTAATGGAACATTTAAATAGAAGTTTACTGGTACACTTTAAAACATGGTATGTGCATTGGCCCTTTCCTTTATTTGAGAAAGTCACAATCTCTAAGGTTTGGGAAACTGAAGCAAAACCTTCTCTTGGGAACTGATCGACCTGAAGGTGGTGTTAGCAAGTAACAGTAAAGAGCTATCAGTAAGCTGTCAGATACAATTCTGGGACTCATCTAAAGGTATAGTGGTATTTCTCATAAAAATCAAACCATTCTCCCAAAGTTCTATTTAAACTGCAACACTGAAAAATCACATTGATAAATCACCCAAGCATGGAAGCAAAAATATTGCATGTTCTTACTTATATGCAGAATCAAATAAAAAAGTGTTTACATAGACAAAAGTAGAACTCCATCAGAGGCAGGGAAGTGGAAAAAGGTCAAAGGGTCCAAATTTGCAGTCATAGAATGATTGCACCTAAAGACTGAAGACACATGGGAACTCTGGGGAAGAGCACTGCACAGCATAGAGGCGCACAGCATAGAGGCGCACAGCATAGAGGCGCACAGCATAGAGGCGCACAGCATAGAGGCGCACAGCATAGAGGCGCATGCTTCAAGCGGCACTCTTGTCTCTTTCTCCCAAGGCACACGAAATTGGGCAGGACGGGATAGACAGGATAACAACCCTGACTATAGTATTCATACCATTATGGAAATGCATATCAAAACATCCTGCTGTACACCTTAAAGACACACCAAGAAAATTAGTTTTGTCCGTAAACTGCATCCAGAAATTCAAAGAACCATGTCAACAATACATCTAAACTGAACTTAGAAGAAAATATCTAATATACAAGATTCATATCTATAAATCTCTTAGAATCTCATTTTATAAGATTAAATTTCATTATAATTTCCCATTTTTCTCTTTATTCTGAAATATTCAAGGCACTTGTTTTAGCAGCTGTTCAAGCATAGAACATTTTTCCTTAACAAAATAATTATTGCTGTAATAATCTGTAATTATGGTTTATAACTGCAATAATCCCAAAGAAATCAGTCATTACCATAGATCACAAGTAATCGTTAACTACTGTTAATGACCTATTTCTTAGGGATTATTGTTTTTGTAAACCATGACCATATCACCACAGATATGAGAGAGCAAGACAATATAATACAAATGAGATCATAATATAATAATAAACTTATTTTGTAACATTAAAAGCCATTAAGCATCTAAATTAAAGCACACATAACTAAAGCATATAATTTTCTTTGTTCAACATTAACTGAACTGTTGAGTCTGCACAAAAGAGATGGAATACTACTGCATACAATGCATAAACCAGAGCAATGCTGGGCGTCCTTTGTAATAGGCACGATTGCTTTTGACTACATTATAGCTATCTTTAAAAGGCAGATAAATTTTGGCTCACTGATTTTTTTGGACTAGAAAAATAGAAAACGAGCATTTATTAAAATTGTTGTATGTGCCAGGCAGACCTTTAAATATTATTATGTAAGGACTTTAAAGCATATCCAACTATATAAAGTTCTATTTATAAATATAAAGAATTTGGTGTAACTTATTACACTCAAGATATATATATATATATATATATATATATATATATATATATATATATATATATATCACATCACACCAATATATTATTCATTTTTAGATGATCCTATCCAGGACTTTGAATATCTATAGTTTCATTAAAATTTCCTTCTAGAGCAAGACAGACTTTTGATTTTTACAACCAAACCTTGCAACATTTAATGTGTGTGCTCATGCATGTGCATGCACATGCATACACAGTATATTCCACAGAACATGTGTGGAAATCAGAATATAGCTTGCAGGAATACTTCTCTCCTTTCTCCATTTGAGTTTTTTGGATAAAACACAGGTCATCAGACATGGTGGCAAGAACCTTTCTCTGCTGACCACCTTGCTACCCTTCCCCTACTTGCTACATTTCCTGTAACAGTTGATATTCGTGCAGAGCCATGTGTGGTACAGAGAAGCTGCAGATCAGCAACCCTGGCATGGACGCTTGGCCAGGGGAGAAAGCAGAGAGCAGAGTGCGTCCTAATAATGCTCCACCAACAAAGAAATAACTCAATTAGAAAACATTTTTGAAAAAAAAATCAAGATTTATATGATAAAGCTATGTTTAATTTTTTAAAAAGACCAAAAAAAAAAAACATTTTAAAAAAGACAAAGAAAATGGAAATGAAAGCCTAGAGTCTGCACCACCAACTAGAAAATAAAACAAAACAAAGCTGGATCCTAAAACAGAAATCATAGAAAATAGAGCAGTAATTTCAAAACTAAACAAAACTATAATTTGGTTCTCTAAAATGATCAGCAAAACTAGTTAGATCAATTAAAGAAAAAAGTTTAAAAAGTCAGTATAAAAAAAAAAAACAAAATAAAGCATACTACTTCAGATCCTATAGATATGATAAAACAATAATGGAATATTAGGAATAACTTTCTCCCAATCCATTTTAATACAGTACAAATTTCCATTAAAAAAAAGACAAACCCGGGGCATGGTGGTGCACGCCTTTAATCCCAGCACTTGGGAGGCAGAGGCAGACGGATCTCTGAGTTCGAGGCCAGCCTGGTCTACAGAGTGAGTTCCAGGAGAGCCAGGGCTACACTGGGAAACCCTGTCTCGAAAAAAAGGAAAAAAAAAAAAAAAGACAAAAAGGAAAAGTTAGTTTGTCAAGAATTCTATGCATTAAGGCAGAAAAAGTGACAATAGTGGAAGGTGCTATTCAGTACTGTCCTTCATAAACACAACACTGCACCAGACAAAGCATGTATAAAACAACACTTTATTAAGATCAAGTTAAGAACTTCAGGAATTCACCCTGGCAAACATGGAGGTGGAAGCTCACGGTCAGCTTTTAGATGGAACACAGGGTTCCCAAGGAAGAAGGAGCTAGAGAAAGTACCCAAGGAGCTAAAGGGGTCTTCAACCCTATAGGTGGAAGAATAATCATGAACTAACTAGTACCCCCTGGGCTCATGTCTCTAGTTGCATATATAGAAGAGGATGGCCTAGTTGGCCATCAGTGGGAAGAGAGGCCCCTTGGTTATGCAGACTTTATTTGCCCCAATACAGGGGAACGCCGGGGCCAGGGGGTGGGAGCGGGTGGGTAGGGTAGCAGGGCCGGGAGGGGGGAGGATATAGGGAACTTTCTGGATAACACTTGAAATGTAAATGAAGAAAATATC
>LR749835.1:964651-1012740 GCA_902729485.2 Mus minutoides | reverse complement strand
CTTCAGGAATTCAAGGCCCATACCTAAACATAATAAAAGCAATATACAGCAAACAGGTAGCCAACATCAAACTAAATGAAGAGAAAATTGAAGCAATCACACTAAAATCAGGGAGTAGACAAGGCTGCCCACTTTCTCCCTACCTACTCAATATAGTACTTGAAGTCCTAGCCAGAGCAATTAGACAACAAATGGAGGTCAAGGGGATACAAACTGCAAAGGAAGAAGTCAAAATATCACTGTTTGCAGATGATATGATAGTATATATAAGTGACCCTAAAAATTACATCAGAGAACTCCTAAACCTGATAAACAGCTTCAGTGCATTAGCTGGATATAAAATTAATCAAACAAATCAGTGGCCTTTGTCTACACAAAGGATAAGCAGGATAAGAAAGAAATTAGGGAAACAACACCCTTCACAATAGTCACAAATAAAATACCTTAATGTGACTGAATGTCTCTGAAGAAAGAAATTGAAGATCTCAGAATATGGAAAGATCTCCCATGCTCATGGAGTGGCAGGATTAATATAGTAAAAATGGCTACCCTGCCAAAAGCAATCTATAGATTCAATGCAATCCCCATCAAAATTCCAACTCAATTCTTCACTGAGTTAGAAAGGGCAATTTGCAAATTCATCTGGAATAACAAAAAACCTAAGATAGCAAAAACTATTCTCAACAATAAAAGAACCTCTGGTGGAATCACCATTCCTGACCTCAAGCAATTGTGATAAAAACTGCATGGTACTGGTACAGTGACAGACAGGTAGATCAATGGAATAGAACTGAAGACCCAGAAATGAACCCATACACCTATGGTTACTTGATCTTTGACAAAGAAGCTAAAACCATCCAGTGGAAAAAAGACAGCATTTTCAACAAATGGTGCTGGCTTAACTGGCGGTTATCATGTAGAAGAATATTAATTGATCCATTCTTATCTCCTTGTACTAAGCTCAAGTATAAGTGGATCAAGGAACTACACATAAAACCAGAGACTCTGAAACTTATAGAGGAGAAAATGGGGAAGAGCCTAGAAGATATGGGCACAGGGGAAAAATTCCTGAACTGGCCTGTGTTGTAAGATCAAGAATCGTCAAATGGGACCTCATAAAATTGCAAAGCTTCTTCTGTAAGGCAAAGGACACTGTCAATAAGACAAAATGGCAACCAACAGATTGGGAAAAGACCTTTACCAAACCTAAATCTGATAAGGGACTAATATCCAATATATACAAAGAACTCAAGAAGCTGGACCAGAAAATCAAATAACCCTATTAAAAAATGGGGCATGGGCTGGTGAGATAGCTCAGCGGGTAAGAGCACCCGACTGCTCTTCCGAAGGTGATGAGTTCAAATCCCAGCATCCACATGGTGGCTCACAACCATCCGTAATGAGATCTGGCGCCCTCTTCTGGAGTGTCTGAAGATATCTACAGTGTACTTACATATAATAAATAAAATAAATCTAAAAAAAAAAAAATGGGGCACAGAGCTAAACAAAGAATTCTCAACTGAGGAATACTGAAGGGCTGAAAAAAAATGTTCAACATCCTTAATCATCAGGGAAATGTAAATCAAAACAACCCTAAGATTCCACCACACACCAGTCAGAATGGCTAAGATGCTGGGAAGGATGTAGAGAAAGAGGAACACTCCTCCATTGCTGGTGGGATTGCAAGCTGGTACAACCACTCTGGAAATCAGTCTGACGGTT
Source organism: Mus minutoides (assembly GCA_902729485.2). NCBI lineage: Eukaryota > Metazoa > Chordata > Mammalia > Rodentia > Muridae > Mus > Mus minutoides. The sequence goes on along the minus strand of LR749835.1, from coordinate 1,011,018 downwards.
CCTCAGAAAATTGGACATAGTACTACTAGAGGATCCAGCAATACCTCTCCTGGGCATATATCCAGAAGATGTTCCAACTGGTAATAAGAACACATGCCCCACTATGTTCATAGCAGCCTTATTTATAATAGCCAGAAGCTGGAAAGAACCCAGATGTCCCTCAACAGAGGAATGTTCCTCAACAGAGAAAATGTGGTACGTTTACACAATGGAGTACTACTCAGCTCTTAAAAACAATGAATTTATGAAATTCTTAGGCAAATGGATGGATCTGGAGGGTATAGTTCTGAGTGAGGTAACCCAATCACAAAAGAAATCATATGATATGCGCTCACTAGTAAGTGGATATTAGCCCAAAAACTTAGAATACCCAAGATACAATTTGTAAAACACATAAAACTCAAGAAGGAAGACCAAAGTGTGGATACTTCATCCCTCTTTAGAATGAGGAACAAAATATCCATGTAAGGAGTTACAGAGACAAAGTTTGGAGCTGAGACTGAAGGAAGGACCATGCAGAGTCTGCCCCATCCGGGGATTCATCCCATAATCAACCACCAAACGCAGACACTATTGCATATGCCAGCAAGATATAGCTGTCTCTTGTGAGGCTATGCCAGTGCCTGGCAGATATAGAAGTAGATGCTCACAGTCATCTTTTGGATGGAACACAGGGCTCCCAATGGAGGAGCTAGAGAAAGTTCCCAAGGAGCTGAAGGGGTCTGCAACCCTATAGGAGGAACAGCAATATGAACTAACCAGTACCCACAGAGCTCGTGTCTCTAGCTGCATATGTAGCAAAAGATGGCCTAATTGGCCATCATTGGGAGGAGATACCCTTGGTCTTGCAAAGATTATATGCCTAATACAGGGAAATGCCAGGGCCAGGAAGTGGGAGTGGGTCGGTTGGGGAGTGGGGTAAGGGGAGGGTATAAGGGACTTTGGGGATAGCATTTGAATTGTAAATGAAGAAAATATCTAATAAATAAATAAGGAAGGAAGGAAGGAAGGAAGGAGAAAAGAAAAGAAAAGAAAAGAAAAGAAAAGAAAAGAAAAGAAAAGAAAAGAAAAGAAAGGGGCTGGTGAGATGGCTCAGTGGTTAAGAGCACTGACTGCTCTTCCAGAGGTCCTGAGTTCAAATCCCAGCAACCACATGGTGGCTAACAACCATCTGTAATGAGATCTGATTCCCTCTTCTGGAGTGTCTGAAGACAGCTACAGTGTACTTACATATAATAATAAATAAATAAATCTTTTTAAAAAAAAGAAAAGAAAAGAGAGAGAACTCTACACTGGAATGGAAAATTCTATTCTGGAAACAAAAAGGGAGAGACACAACTGCAGCTGTATGCAGACAGCACAATCATGTAGGTAACTGAAGCCAAGTCCACACAGCTGGAATTAATAAATAGCCAGCAAAGTTATACAACAAACAAATCAATTCTCATTTTACAGAGTAGCAGAGCATAATTACAAAACATATCAATTTTATATCCTAATTAATCAGTAAAGAAATATCAAAATATATACTAAACTTAGGATCAGTTTTATAACTGCACACCCAAAACAATGTAAAACTCATTAAGTGGCAAACCCCACAGTAGTCATTGTTCCTACCTGCAATACAGACTGAGGCAAAAAATTAATTCCAGTAAGTTATCCTTTAAAAATAATAGGAAGCTGATGGCCTTACACACCAGACAAACCTACTGTGAAAAAGAACAAAATTAGAGGTTTCCTATCACCTAACTTGAATGCTCAACTGTAAAGCCACAGTAAACAACATAAGATTGCATTGGCCTAAGAACATATATCTAGACTAATGGTACAGAAGAATGGTGTGATAATCAACTTCTCTCTTAAAGGGAATCAATCTGGCAAAAATGTCAAGGTACTTCAATGAAGGAAAGATCATTTTGTCACCAAGAGATTAGAACAACCTGACTGACTGTAAAAAAGAAAATCTTGACAACTCACAATAGTCAAAAGATTAATCTGGAGCTGGAGAGATGGCTCAGCGGTTAAGAGCACTGACTGCTCTTCCAGAGTTCAATTCCCAGCAACCACATGGTGGCTCACAACCATCTGTAATGGGATCTGGATCTGATGCCCTCTTCTGGGGTGTCTGAAGACGACGACAGTGTACTCACATACATAAAATAAATCTTTAAAAACATTAAAAAAAAAAAAAAGATTAATCTGAAATGAATTACAGACCTAAACCTAACAGCTCAGACAATTAAACTTAGAGAAAAAAGAAATCTCTGTGATGCTATTACATAGGATTTCTTAAACACAGAAATCACAAGCCCTGAGCTGAGCTGTAAGGCAGGTTAAAAATAAGTGTGTGTGTGTGTGTGTGTGTGTGTGTATCTTTTGATCCTGAATTAAAAGGAACCAGAGTGGTGGCTGTTAGCATGGTCTGCCAAGAGCTTACAGCAGAGTAGTAGAAACTGCATACTACATGTAATATTGGGTCATGCAATAAAACTAAAACTCACTAAGAAAAAGCACAAAAATAACACAATATTCAGAAACTAAATAACTCCTAAATAATCACTGAGTTATTAAAGAAGAAACTTCCAGATTTCTTAGAATCAAATAAAAGTGAGAGTGCTTTGCCAGGCCCTTTGAAACACAGGTAAGGCAATTCCTAATCAAAAAATGTACAGCTGTCAGGGTTTATAAGAATAAATCAGAAAATGTTCCCAACATACAACCTAATGACATATCACAAAGTCCTAGAAAAAAAAGACAATTCCCAGACCACAGCATTAAACAGGAAAAAAAAAATTAATAAAACCACCATTAAAATAAATAATCAGATTCACAATAGAGTTGGTTCTTTTAAACAAGACTGGCAAACCTTTAGCTAAGAGAAAGACACAAATTAATAAAGATGAAAAAGTAACAAACTTTGAAATCTTATTCTGACATACTGAAAAATCTAGAAGAAATAAATAAAGTGGGGGGGACTGGAGAGCACGCAGGGACTTAAAGAACACTGGCTGTGCTTCCAGAGTACCTGGAACTGATTCCTAATTCCTACAAAGTGGCTAAAAACTATCTGTATCTTTACTTCCAGGGGATCTGATATCCTCTTCTGTTTTCTGCATGTGATGCACAGACATACATGCAGGCAAGACACTCACACATAAGAATAATAAACAAAAAAGCTTTAAAGGGAGAGTGATTGAGAAAGACACTCCATATCAACATCTGACATGCAGGCACATGTGGACCTGCATGAACACACATAGGTACACACACTCACATATACTACACACATACACAAGAAAATAGAAGAGAAGAAACATTATCAAAGTCAGGCAATAAAGCCAGCAGCAGATGGATTCAAAAGACAATAAAACCAAAGACCTTAATAAATAAAACAAAATTGTCAATAAAATTCTTACAGACCAAATTAAAACATATTAAAGAGATTATACAGCAAACCAGTCCCAATTATTCAAAGATGGAAGACTATTTAAGACTATGGAAACCGAGGATCACTTCCTCTCAAATGTGGAACAAGATAGGGGTATATAGTCCACACTCTTTTTTAATAGTCCTTAAAATGTCACCTGAAGACACTTAAAGAATACAAATAAAAATGTCGTCAAATATTCTTATTTACAGATGGTAAAATCTTTAAAAGTGCTTGAGGACTACTCAGACTTGATAAAACCTTTCAACAAGATGCATAATACAAACCAACATCCAATAATCAAAAGGTTTTTTGTTTTTGTTTTTTGTTTTTTGTTTTTTTTTTTTTACAAAATGATGCACTTGCTAAGAGAAAAATCAGGAGGTTAAAAATCCCATTCCTAATAACTTTAAATAAGTAAAACCTAATAACAACCTTAACCGAGGAGGGCAAACACAACTACAGTAAACACTTTGTAAACCATGAGAAGGAGAAACCAGCGGATTAGGACTCCCTGTGCTCTACAGACCACGGGAAGGAGAAGCGGGCGACCCCAGTGGCTGCGGATGAGGACTTCCTATGCTCATGAGTTGCCATCACTAGTTTTATGAAAACAGCTTCATCACTAAAGTGACTTACAGAAACACTGTAACCCCAACCAAAATTTCAGAGATAGTATTCAAATAACTAGAAAAGAATCCTAAAAATCATATGGAAGCTAAGGAGACCATGAATGGCTAGGGTGTCAGGTACTTATGTAGCAAAAAGAGCCCTGGGATGGTAACAAAGTGTTTAACCTCAGGTTAATCACTTTAGTTAATTAGTTGCTTTGTTCAACTGGTGGGGTCTTGTCAAATATTTTCCTGTGGACTTTCCCTCACTCTGCTGACTATTCCAGATGCCTGCAGAAGCCTTTTAATTTCATGCATTTTCACATGACATGTCTTAAGGTCATTCATAGTTCTAGAACACAAAAAGAGCTACACAAAGTAAACACTAAAAAAAAAATTATTATTGTGCCAATCAGTTCTGCCCTGGGCAGATGAGCTGCCACACAACTGTCACAAGGTAAAGCACAAATGGCAGGAAACACACAAGGAAGGCACAGCATCCTTGCAGCCAGAGAAACAGAAAGTTGCTCTGAGAAGTCCTTGACCAGTTTTACAATGACTAGGATGAGACAACAAAGGACTACATGAACAGGAAAAGAACAGGCATTTGCTGCTGTTGCAGATGTAAACCTGTGCAGCCCATACAGTAATGGGCTACAACATGAATACAGCAGTCCTGGATCTACTCCTCAGGGACCACAGAGGCACTGTGCTTCCCTATCTAGTGCTGTGCCTGTTGCCATGGCTAGGAACTGCCACCAGCCTACATGGCCATCGACAAACATAAGAAAACAGACTAACCCATATACCTAGCCATGAAGAAAAATGAAATCACAACATTTGGTAGAAAGGGACAAAACCAGAAATCATTTTAAAAGATTCCAAAAGACATACACTGCTTGTTTTGTCCCATACACAGACTGTAGATTTAAAATTGTATGTATAACATATAAGTATAGTATAAAAGGGTATATTTTATCTGTGGGTGTTATATATGGCATAAAACATATGACACAGGGTCATAAAAGGTAAGGAAGGAGGAAAAGGAGTGGAAGGTATGAGATATAGAAACAGGAGTGACATTCTGGAGTGAAGAAGGGAGCAGAGACAGAAGGGAGAGAGGAGGGAGCAGAGGAGTGGAGGGTCCGTGGGGAAGAGGGAGGGAATGAATGAGAACAGGTGTGGCAACACTGACCTGCGGATAAGCCAGGGAAGCCCAGCATTTTGTACACTCACGTAACAAATAATTAAAGCTATAAATTAGCCGGGCGTGGTGGCGCACGCCTTTAATCCCAGCACTTGGCAGAGGCAGGCGGATTTCTGAGTTCGAGGCCAGCCTGGTCTACAAAGTGAGTTCCAGGTCAGCCAGGGCTACACAGAGAAACCCTGTCTCGAAAAAACAAAAAAACAAAAAAACAAAAAAAAAAGCTATAAATTATTTCATCCTTATATTGCATTTTAAAAATCTGAAAAAAATTATTCCCTGCTAACTATCTGAAGGTATTTAAAGGAATGTAAAAGTACACCCTCCCTCAGTAAGATTAAAGATGAAATAAAGATAAAAATTTAAAAGCAAGGCAGGAGGATTTCTGAGTTCGAGGCCAGCCTGGTCTTCAAAGTGAGTTCCAGGACAGCCAGGGCTACACAGAAAAACCTTGTCTCGAAAAATAATTAATTAATTAATTAATTAATTTTAAAGCCATGGTGAAGACTAATGAATAAAAATAAAATCTGGTTAGGCTTCTTTTACAGGCTGACTTTAGCCAAGTGTCCAGTCTACTATTAAAAAGAAGGAGAAAATATTACTTCAAAGACAATGACATCACACTGCCTGCTTGAGGATCATTAAACAGCTGCTCCTAATGAGTCCATGACGAGTTGTTGCCTGTGTGCCATAAAAATATTAAAGATCAATAGTCAAGTCACCAAAATACCAAATGGCTTAATATAATCAGTGGTTTAAAAAGGGACTAGACAGACAATGGGAGAAACATAAAATTAGTTTACCTCAAGACAGACTGGTCTCAAACTCAGAGATCTACCTGCCTCTGCTCCAGAGTGCTGGGATCAAAGGTGTCACCACCATACCTGGCTCACTGAAGGACTCTGACAATGATTCCCTAGGGCCTGCTGCTCACAGCTGTCTAACACAGACTGACCTTCTTGAACCGCCATGTCAGCAGCCAGCCCCGGAGCAGCGTGCAGAAGGTTTCGATAGTTCTGTGCGTTTTGGTCAAATAGCTGTACAAGAAGAGTACACGTCTTTTCATATTCACATCTGCTGACTGTACACAGCTGCTCCAGCTGCTGGAACACGGTAGCAGTGTCATCCAGAGGGTCTTCTAAATTATCTCTGAAATATGAAAGACATTTACTTACAATGTGGGACATCTTAATCACAACCCAGAAACTTTGCAATGTAGAAATGCTATGATGAAACAAGAAATAAATGACAAATGAATTTGGAAGATAAAAAATAAAATGTCAGCCAGGCAATGTTGGCGCATGCCTTTAATCCCAGCACTTGGGAGGCAGTGGCAGGCAGATTTCTGAGTTCCAGGCCAGCCTGGTCTACAGAGTGAGTTCCAGGATAGCCAGGGCTACACAAAGAAACCCTGTATCAAAAAAACAAAAAAATAAAAATAAAACAAAATCCCATATATAAAGTTTACATGATTATGCACATAGAAATTAACACACAAGACAAAAAAAAGAATAAAAAATAAATTAAAAAAAAGAAATTAACACACACACACACACACACAGAGAGCTACTAGAACTAAGAAGTGAATTTACTGAAGTTATAACAAACTAGTTCAAAATACAAACCTGCTGCTCTATAATGGCAAAGAAAGAAAATGAACGAGGACTATTAAATAACAGTGCCGCACTATTTAAGGAGCATGGTAAGTGGGGTGAGGGTTCCTCCATAACTCAAGCACTCAGGAAGTGAGGATGGAAGGCTCAGGAGGTTAAGCCTAGCCTCAGTTACAAGTACATTTAAAAGCTACCTTGGAGCCCATGAGACACTGTTCTCAAAAGTAAGTATGTAAAAATAAATGTTTAATAAAAAGGTACTAACTGAATCTAACAAAACATGCTCAAGATCTAAAAGCTGCAATCATAAAGTACTGACAAAAGGATGCCGCTGGACAAACGAAAAGGCAGATGTGCCATGTTCACTGACCACAAGACCTGGTGGACCCTGCCGCAATCTCAGTTCCTCTTCCAAAATAACAGATGACATTGAGCAAAATTCCAACAAAGCAGGCTTTTCCTTGTAGAAATTCCAAGACTAAGCCAGAGAGCTTAGCTGGCACAGTGCTTACTGCGAGGCCTGAGGACCTGACCTTGATCCCTAAAACTTCATAAATAAAAGGACAGAGACACCCCATGAAATGTCCTTTGACCTGCACACAGGTGCTAGGCATGTACTCTCCCCCATACACTAATACATTTTTAGATAAAATAAGAGCCTGAAAAAATAATGCTAAGTTTTACATGGAGAAAAAAAAATGCACATTTGCCAATTCTGAATAGTGAAACCAGATTGGAAGACTCACACTATCTGATTTCGACGTTTATTTTATGTCTAGTAACTAAAACAGGGCACAGGTGGAAAGATATGTGGATTAGTAAGAATAGAGTTTCAAAATGGAGCCACATATATGGGGTGGGGTAATTTTTAACAACAATATGAACAGAATTCAACTAGAAAGGATAGTCTATATCCACAGAGGGTGCTGTGTAACTAACTAACTGATGATCCAAAGCAAAGGACATGGGGACAAGAAGAACCTGGACTTAACATGAAACAAAAGATAAATATATACATATTATACATGCAACACAATTATAAAACTAGGGGTTTTGGTTGTTCATTTTTCCTTTCTGAGACACAATCCTCCTGAATAACCTAAGCTGGCCTTCCATGTATTATTACACAGAGCTTTGACTTTCCTGACTCAGCATCGCAAGAGTTGGGCGTACAAATGGGTGTATCCACACACAAAGCAAATTAACTTCAAGTAGATCACACGTGTAAGAGTAAATCTTAAAACCATAATGAATAATAAAAGGCTCTGACTTGAATGAGGTAAAAATTCCTTATACACAGCAGCAAACACCCACAGAACAAAAACAATAAGCAGGAGTTTATCAAATATAACTTAAAAGAAAATATAAGTCTCTAAGACTTGTGAACAGACTATATAAACTTCTAAAATCCTAATCTAAAGAAATAACCCACTTTTTAAAAGGGGTTGGCAACAGATTTTTAAAAATTACTTTCATTTTATTTTATGTGTATGAGAACTTTTCCTGTGTCTGTCTGTGCCCATGAAAGCCTGAAGAGAGCTTCAGATTTCCTGGAGTTACAGCCAGCCAGCTGTGAGCCACCATGTGGCTGCTAGGAATGGAGCCCGAGTCCTCTGAAAAAGAAGCCACTGAACCTTATGGCATAAAAAGATTTGACAGACACCTGGTAAAGAATAAATGCAGACAGCAGATAAGCATATGAAACAATGTTCACTGTTACAAGTATCATGACTCATTGATGGAATACAAACTAAAAGCAGAATGAGATACCGCAACACACATACTAGGCTTACTACAAAATTAAAAAGACCATCAACAGCCAGGCGTGGTGGCTCACGCCTTTAATCCCAGCACTCTCGGGAGGCAGAGGCAGGCGGATTTCTGAGTTCGAGGCCAGCCTGGTCTACAAAGTGAGTTCCAGGACGGCCAGGGCTATACAGAGAAACCCTGTCTCGAAAAACAATCAAACAAACAAAAAAGACCATCAACAGCCAACAATCAAGTCCAGAGCAGATCAAACTTAGGTGTTCATAGGAAGGTGTAAGAGCAGATGTTACAGACATTTTGAAAAATAGTTTGGCAGCTTTTTATAAAGAAAATATATACTTACCATACCACCAGAAAACCCATATAAAGGTAGTTTGCACAGAGAAATGGAAACTTTCGTTCATATAAAATTGTGCACAACAATGATGTCAACAGTTTATTCACATTGCTAACAAAGTTAACAACCCAAATGTCATGAACAGTACGTGGGTGCACGGATACAGTCACAGACGGGATTCTACTCTGCAATAGAAAGGAAGGAACCCCGGAGACAACATGGAGGGATTCCAAAGGCATATGATGCCAAATGAAAGGCACTAGACTTCATCTGTACAATAACCTAGAATTGGTAAAAAAAAACTGTAGGAAAATAAAAGATTAGTCATTGCCAGAGCTGTGTGCTAACTAAAAAGGGGCCAAGTATCTCTAGGTTTGGGGACTATACTTATGACACTCAGTATCACCAGTGCTGTGGTAGCTACACAACTGTACACACTTGTCAGAACTTATAAACTGTACACCAGCAACAGTGGACCTTAACATTTTACTACAATCCTTAAAAATTACAAGATGAGGCAGATAAAAATAAAACATTTAATATTTCAATACCTCACAACAATGGCAACAGATTCCAAACGGGACGTGATAAAGGCCTTTGTGATTTCAGGTGCATAAGTGTCTAATAAGTGGGGTTCAGATGACTTCACAAAAGGAACGGATGCTACCATCCTCTGCCACAGAGTTAATAAATAATGAACACTGTTGGGGGCAAACTCCCAATGCTACAAAGAAACACAGCAAATGTTATTTAAAATGGCATTAGAGCATTCTAGACTAGAAATCACAGAGCAAAGTGACTACAGATAAAACTAACTGGGGTTGTTGTTGTTCTTGTTTAGGTTTTTTTGTTTTTAAACAAAGGCCTCATGTAGCCTAGGCTAACCTCAAATTCATTATGTTCTAAGACAGACAGCTTTTGATTCTCCTTACAGACATTTACTGCCATACCCAATACCTGCTGCTAGGATAGAACCTGGATCTCTGTGGCTATCCGGCAAGCATTCTATCAACCAAGCCACTTCTCCAGCCCTGATAAAAATTAACTTTACTGATAACAAATCTCTCTTCAAATAGCAAATTTTACAAATCTAGTAAGAATTTAAAAACTAACATCTCTCACTATGGGACACACTTGAGTGACGACTAAAATGTTTTTGAATTTCCTTAAAATCCATTACACAAGTATTTTGCAAGAGTATTATCAAATGGGAACAGGGCTGTCAACTTCCAAAGGAATTTTCCCATAATACAATCTATAAAAGCATTTACTTATTTCTTTACATAGACTTAATTAGATACCCACCACTCTTTCATTACTAGAAATTTAAATAGAATATCAATTTTTATTATTTTATGTGTTGCAATGACTATTTTACCTAAAAACTTTGTAAAGAATAATTCCCTAAGTACTCAAAAAAGTATTTAAAAAAAAAACCCACCTCCACCAAACCTATACCAAAAAAATTGATTTAAAATTATGGCTTAACCTCGATTATACATTTGTACTTACCTGAAGGCTAGTAATAGTAAAATTGGCAATTAATGCAATCACTTCCGCATATTCCTTCACCAAAACTAATTCTCCCAGCTGATAGTTTGTCTTTAAACGAGCCAAAAATCGACAGAATTCATGATAATTGCCAGGATCAGACAAACCCTAAATTAAAATACAAAAGAAAGGCTCTTCAAAGAAACGGATGAAAATCCAAGTGTTTATTTCTGTTCTGACCCCTGGCTTTCATGCGCACTGACTGTGTGGCAGAGGGGCAGATACAGTAACAGTACTAGGGAACAGGAAGCAAGTGCATCCTGCTAAGTTTAGTGCCATTGTTAATTACAGTAAGGAATCTATAATAGAGCTTTTAGAAGCAGCATTGCACCAAGAAGACAAAGATATGTTTGGGAACTTTTATACAAAAAGCTTATGTGGGGTGTGTGTGTGCACATTATACAAAGCTGATGTGGGGTGTGTGTGTGTATACATTATACAAAGCTTATGTGTGTGTGGGGGTGTGCACATTATACAAAGCTTATGTGGAGTGTGTGTGTACACATTATACACGTGCACAAGCACACATCACAGAAAAGTATTTGAATTTAACTACCTGTGTTCTGTAGTCCCAAGTTAATATCCTGTTTCTAAATGACAAGTCATTCAAATAAATTACTGCATGTAGGTGACAGGTGACTTTTAGAAGAAAACTTAAAAAAGAACAGACCAAGAAAGACCTTTCTAGAGTGGCTAGAATACCAAACGCATGTTACCTCTATATTTAAACACTTTGCAGAATAGCTGGCATATGACCACATTTTAAAATGAATTAGTTGAATACTAATACTTAAAGAATCTAAAGAATTTTAATAATGGGGGCTCTAGGGGGAAAAAAGTACATATTACCTAAGGAAAATTCCAAAAGTACATCTTTGAACAAGTCTTTTTATACACAATTGTGATTCTAAAATACCAGATTGACTTTTACAGTGGCCAAGTAGTTCCCACAATATGACTCATGATAGTAAGTTACACAAATGACTTTTGATTTTAAGATAAAGCCCCATCTACAAGCAAAATGAGTAAACGTGAGCCCTCAACTAAGCCTGAAACTGTGTACGGAAGTGTGCATGGTAAGGCATCCCACCTAAGAACTACTGGGGTGTAGGGGGTGTGGACAGTGAGGTTTCTATGTGGGCTGCACATAATACATTACATATACACATGAAATTGTTGGAGTAAATAAAAAATATTGTAAAAAAATAAAATGAAAAAAAAATCTCTTCAATAGCCAGGAAAACAAACAAGCAAACAACAATAACAAAACCCAAAAAACCAAATGCCTTCATCTCTATTCAAAGATAACTGATGGCCCAAAATTGCCAGTAACTGCGAAGCACAGAGACAGCTCCTCAAGCTGCCATTTATGTGTTTACAGTCCATGGCTTAACTACAAATGTTTTCATCCATAAAAAAACAAACTGAAAGTGATCCAACTCTTGTTAGACACTCTACACCTCTCTCTCATGAGTGTCTCTACACGTATGTGCCGACACCAAAGCGCTGGAGCTATCACAGTCTATTTCTAAAGCTACAAACCAGGTGTCCACAAGAGGGCAAAAGACATTATTTCAAAATTTAAAGCAATGTATTTCAATATTAACAATTAAGTTTAAGTTGTCGCCTACTACAAAAAGCAGATACACTCCTCAGTCACCTTAGCAGCTTAAGGAGCACAAGCAAGGACATAAAGTACAATGATAAAGACAGAGGCGGAGCACAACACATGACTTCTATCACAGTCACCTAAAACACACACAAATAAAACACTGGAAGGAACACTGAATCTACACTAAAATACTCTCATTTAAAAAAAAAATGATTACAACAAATGAGACCTCAGGAAGATGAATATAATACTAAATATTTTCCCAAAACATAATATATTAAAAAATGTATCTGTACCAGTGAGCAGAAATATAATTTTTATATGCTAAATATTAAGTTATTTCATAAATACCTGGGGGTTTTCAAGTATCCTTTTCACCCCTTTAATTAAGTTACCAAGGTACTTGGCGCGCTCAGGACTGCTAAATAAGGATCTTCTTATAGAAGCAAACTGAACTAAGCATGAAAGTGCCTGAAAAACAACAGAATGTTTTATTTTAATTTTAAAAGTGGCTATGTCCACTCTCACCACCCACAAGCCTCTGCCCCCCACTAAGACAGCACTTGTAGACAGTCTCCCCTCACCCTCCTCTGCTTGGAGACTGCATTTTTCTATCTGGCTTTCAAAACCTTGACATGTTTGTTTTAATTTTTGATCTGCATTTTACAAAGGAAGGGGCCTCAAGGACTTGGGGGATGGCTCTGTGGGTAGTGACACCTACATGAACATCTGAATACAAAGCTGGACATGCCGACATGTGCCTGTAATGTTAGTATTGTGTTACAGATAGACAGACAGCCATTCAGTCAAAAGAGGAAGGGAGCTTCAGGTTCAGAGAGATACTGTCCCAAGAAACTATGATTAACAACTATAGAAAAAGTGCAAGTGCATGTATGTATATATGTACGTGCATGTGTGCGTGTGCGCGTGCACACACACACACAAAAGACCAAGGACATTTTAAGGAAAAAGAAGGAGGGTTTCACTGTGACATTCTCATGATTGTGGGGGTGTTATTTGCACCCTATCTACCCTCTCCTTCTTGCTGAATCCCTTTATTCTTCCTGATTGTGAGACATATATTCTATAAGCTCTCTATACCAAATCTGCCAAAGCAGGCACAAGGCATGGATATATTCAGAAGGTGCCCAGCTGCTTAAGATACCCATTCTGTCTATGAACCAATGACCTAGGTGTCAGAAACAAAATAATCTTAAGTTACAGAGTATCCTAAATTATATATTATGGATCCTGAAAAGGAGAAAAATTCCTTAACTGAATCAGGCATATAACAAATGTATTTGGTCATAAAGTACTTAATTCTATGCCATTCATTAGTATCTTACAGGGGAGTTTGGTAAATGCTGCTGGAAGTGTTAGTAACTCTGACGTCCCTACGGGGTATTTCTGACTTAGTTATCTCCCTAAATTTCCAGGCCATTTATTTCATTACCTAGGTTCCTAACTCCAACAGCACTCTGTCCTCATATAAAGGACAAACTGACCTCTGAGTGTTTAATCTGGGTTCATATATTTACTTGCCCAGCTAAAATTACCACTAGTTGCCAATGTTAAAATATTTCTATTAGGAGATTTCATACAAAATATCTGGATCTTGTGGCAAGGGGTAAGAGTGAGAACAAACATGAGAATCTTCCTGTTTGGACCATACTCCAGTTTCTGACTTTCTTTACTGTTTAAAAAAACAAAAACTATCCTCCTTAAACAACTCTACTGCACAGGACTAGGAATCATCAGTCTAGTCAAAGCAAGGCACCAGTGCATGGTTTAGGGGATAAAGAGGCCTGAGATTCCATCTCAATGCCTACTCTGGTACCCTGGGGAAAGTCAATTAGACACTTGGGCATGATTTCTGTTCAGATCAACCTACTGAGGACAGTGTTATTAACCTTGCAAGGCCATTGTGAGCAGGAAGCAAGATAAGCACCACATAGCATTGGGCTAGTTATCTCAAAGCAGAGTTCGCTTCTGCATTTTTTAATCATGAGTATATTTTTTGCTTTATACTAAAATATAATCATATGACTTCATGCTTTTTAAACAACTAAAAGCAATTTCCTAGTTGAAAGACAAAAATATAAAGCACAACCTCAGATAATTACCCTGTGAAACTCAGATTAAATTTAAACTCTAGATTTGAGAACAGATTTGTTGGGTCCGGGACGAAGCTCAATAGTAAAGCCCTTGGTAATATAGTCTTCCTTTTAAGGGACACTTAAATAAATGCAGTTTAAATCTACAACACTTTTCCAGAGACACACTTCTCCAATTTCTGGTTGCTTAAATACTAAACTTAACATTTTTTCCAACATTACTAGATCTTAAAGACTCAAAAAAGATGATGCTCATATTCTCAAAGTTCTGTGTAACAAAGAAATTTTTTAAAAGTTTAGCATCAAGAGTAATGAGCACCAATCAAGTGAGTGGTCACCTTTGTCTGTCTCAGAGAATTCTGATGGAGACTGCCAGTCACACCTAAGACAAGTAGCCAAGCAGGTAAAGAAGAGTAGAGATGGTCAGAAGGACAGTGCTAGTGGTGCGCTGGACTTGAGCAAGGTGAGTACTGGTTAGGGAGATATTGGTAGAGGCTGGTAGACTGTCCTGGCTTTGGCAGGAGCCAAGATCAGTTACTGATTCTGAGCTTAATCACAAAGTGGAGTTGACTGTTAATAAATCCTGTTAACAGATTCTGTTAACAAATGTGTAAATTTAACAAAATACATTCAGATGTGAGAGAATTACTAGAGAATTGATCAATTAAATGCATAAGAATTTTGAGGTGTATATTACCCTTACTTCAGATTAGAAGAGAACCACACGGACAAGGCTAAGCCCGGCACCGAGGAGGATGAGGATGGAAGACAAGTTCGAAGGCAACATGGGCTATACCATAGACCCTATCCAAAAGCAAAACCAGAAGCTAGACAGACATGCAGCTCAGTTACCACACTAACATCAAAGGTACAGGACCAGAGGTACAATTCCCCAGCAGTGCAAAACAGCAACAACCAACTACTGAGAGTCTTATATCTTTAAGGACTAACGAATGACTTGTACTTACTAACTGAGACAGCAGTGGTGGGAGCGAGTGATACAAATTGAAGAAAAGATCCAATGTTTCTGGTTCTAGGAAAACTGGAAAAAAAGGTGATTTTTTTTTCTAACACCATTAATTTCACTAAAAGATTATCAAACACATAAGAATGTAAAGACCTTTACATATGGCTACTCACTGCAGCTGGATTATTTATTTATTTTTTTAATACTGGCTTTGAGACCAAGTGTCTCTATGTACCCCTGGTTGTACTGGAACTTGCTTTATGAACCAGGCTGGCTTAGAATTAAAGATATCTTGCCTCTGCCTCTGCTTCCTGAGCACTGGGATTAAAGGTATCCACCACCACAGCCTGCTTACAGCTGGACTATTCTGATTCTTAAGGGCTGTTTTTCCTTTGATAAATGAAACAGTACAGATGTAAAAACTTGCAAGATGGGTCTTAGTTCTGTACAGTATCTACAGTTCTAAGTAGAATGTTAGCTTGTATTTACCCTAAAATAATAAACATGGGGTAAGGAGTACTAGGAAGCTTATAAAACAGCAGCTGTGTCCTGTCCCATTCATATATTTACATTTAAAAAATGGTCACCATGGAGCTGGGGAGATGGCTCAGAGGTTAGGAGTTCAATTCCCAGCAACTACATGTTGGCTCACAACCATCTGTAATGAGATCTGATGCCCTCTTCTGGTGTAATTGATGACAGCTATGGGTACTCATATATATATAAAATAAACAAACCTTTAACAAAAATGGTCATCATACAGTTTCACTTGATCCCACCTTACCTTAACTGTGTTAGATTTTAGTTCTCTAACTTACCAATCCCATCTCTGAAATATCCATCCTTTCTCTTCCCACTACAATCACAATGTGTGATATAATCAATTCTAAAGTGTTTACTTACATTTATAACCATGCAAAAAATAACAGATGAGCTGAAGAATATTATCATTATCTTACACTTACAATGATCTCTGTACTTAAGGGAAGCACAGTCACGTGGCTTAGTTGTATATATCTATCTGCCACTAAGTTTTGCCAAATGTTTTGCCAAATTCACACAAAAAAAATAAAAATAAAAAATTGTTAACATTTCCATACACCCAATATCACCAAACATCATTTCCATTTGCTACACCTGTCACCTATTGATCACCCTCAACTGGTGGCCCTTTGTCACATCTTGTCTCCTTTTCACATGTTTACTGTCATCTTGTTTGAAGGGTTCCCACTTCTACTCTCTTGCCTTGTATGTTAAACAGTTTGCGGAAAGCTAGCACTCAAAGGAGGGATTTGGAAGGACTTGCAGGTCTGGAAAAAGTGTCTTGCTTTTAATCATTCCCATTGAGTTTGAAATCCTGCAGCGGCCTGAGTCTGCTAACCCACCGTGAGTCCCTGCTGTTACAGAGAGGCCCAGGGCCACTCTAGAGTCAAACCCACGGAAAGGGACTTTTTCTTCCTCGAGCACATCACTCGAAGCTAGTGTGCGTATCTTTTTTCACCCATAATACTGGGTACCTGGTGCAACTTCTAATCATATTCTGTCCTCCACACATCATGAGAAAGGTTTCCCTTTCCCTTCTGTTTTCCCCTACTCTCTCTTTCTAGAAATTCCAGTAGTCAATGTAGCTTCGCCTTCTAATTCCCTCACATATATATCTTGCTTTTTAAATTCTACTTTGTAAATTTCATTAACTTTCTCTTCCAAGTTATTTACTAAATTGTTAAATTATGTGGCAAATGTTCTATTCTTGTCTCAGGAGTGCTTTACCCTGTTTCTATCTCTAGGGATACTAAACACATCCTTTTAAAGTTTATTTCTAGTCTCTGCCTTGTACATCCAACTTAAAATTTAAACATTCTAAGATTAATAAATTAGAGGTTCACATATAGTTACAAGAGCTGATCACCACACTGGTGATCTCTTATAAAAACAACACTCCACCACCACAGCCATGGAGTCAAGTTTTATATGCACTCAGGGGTATATACTTATTTTTAGCCTGTGATTCTTATTATTACATGTTGGTTTATGACATTATCACCCATCAAGATGTAGAATGCTAAATCCCTTGTTTATTAATCTTTTATTCCTAAATTGGAAGTCCAAAAAACAAAACAAAACAAAAAAAACCTTTATGTTAATCCAAATCTGATGCTTTTCTAATTTAATTCTGTAAGAAACACAGCTATAGGAGGGAGATGTCGATCACAGAGCCAATGGCTGTCAGTTTGTCTCCCAGTTGCACAGGTGAAAATCCAAACTAGAATAGTCTCCTTGATACTCACTCTCCAGTCCTTACCCTACATCTACCCTGAGGAAGCCTAGTTCCTCTTGCTTTCTTCTGGGTGTCACACAGTAAACCCCAACTCTGCTCTGCTCAGGCCAGGACTCTGATTCGTTCACCTTGAAACTCTGTCAGAGCCTCTCCACTACCTATGTATGCAGCTCTAATACCTGTCTTTTTTCCTGAAATCAAAATATAATTGCTAGTATGATATGAACTGGACAAAGCATTTTACTACTATTAGTAGCTGTTCTAAGTTAGACCACTCAGAATAAAGCAGCACTACAGCATAAGCTGGGTTAATTCTGCACCTTGTACGCTGACCATCTTTCATGTTAACCCTTCCTTCTCTCTTCTTACTTGTTCTCCAGGTTGTTGGAATCTGCACTGTGAAAAGATCATCCGCAGATTCGTCTGCTGAACTGCCCAAGAAGTCAAAGCTCAGGCAGCTGAGGACCAGCTTTAAGACTTGCATTACCAGACTTTGTTGATCTTGATCCTGGAGATTTAAAGGTTTGGCCAACACCTTCAAATTTAAAAATAAACATTACAATAAAACATTATCACTAAAAATTTAAATATTTCTTTAGTGTGAAATAAAAATTAGTAAATATGAAACAAAATGGTAAAAACCATTGTCCACACATTTCTATAATAGACTACTTTCAAATTTCACCTTGTAAAATGAGAATAAAAATATATTACATATTGCAGATTGCCTTCTAAAGCTGTAAGAGGCCAGATGTAGTGCCACACACCTTTAATCTAAGCACTCAGGAAGCAGAGGTGGCAGATCTCTTGAGGGCTATACAGAGAAACCCTATTTTTGAAAGCAAAACCAACCAAACAAACAAACAAAACAACAACAATAACAAAAGCTGAGGCTTCATTTTCTTCAAGAAAATCTGAGCTAGCATCTTGTGTAAAGGAGATGCATTCACCTAGCGAAGGCCACCCGTGTTGTAAGGCCATAGCTTCTGGAGCATAGCAAAGGCCACCCGTGTTTTAAGGCCATAGCTTCTGGAGCAGAGGCCACCAGTGTTGTTAGGCTATAGCTTCTGGAGCCACCCGTGTTGTAAGGCCATAGCTTCTGGAGCCACCAGTGTTGTAAGGCCATAGCTTCTGGAGCCACCCGTGTTGTAAGGCCATAGCTTCTGGAGCCACCTGTGTTGTGAGGCCATAGCTTCTGGAGCCACCTGTGTTGTGAGGCCATAGCTTCTGGAGCCACCCGTGTTGTGAGGCCATAGCTTCTGGAGCCACCCGTGTTGTAAGGCCATAGCTTCTGGAGCCACCCGTGTTGTGAGGCCATAGCTTCTGGAGCCACCCGTGCTGTGAGGCCATAGCTTCTGGAGCCACCAGTGCTGTAAGGCCATACATAGCTTCTGGAGCCACCAGTGCTGTAAGGCCATACATAGCTTCTGGAGCACAGTCTGCCAGGCTTCTCATAAGGCTGGCTCCCCAGAACCGCAAAGTACCTCTTGGACATTATGAATTATTTCTAGAGAGGCCTAGACTTCTCCACAAAGAAAGATGTAGTAGATAGATAGGAATATATGTAAGCAGACTAACCATAGGCAATACCATTCAGTCAGATGAGGAGTTCAAGATCATCAACTCTATTTTATCTACCTTTGTAAATGATATTTTTCCACACTACAAGAATATTCTTAAAATAGTCCTTTAATTAGGCCTATGACAGTGATTCTCAACGTTAACATACAAGATTACAATGTTAATCTAAACAACTTAAACCTGACCACCCTGCAGTGTAAAATGTCCTCAGCATTCAAGGTCTGGATTTGGGTGGATTTCACATTTCAGATTTTGAAATTTTTTACCTGGTAAAATTTATACAAATATTCTAAAATTTAAAACACTCTAAAGTCTAAAACACTTCTGGTCCCAAGCATTTATAAAGGACACTTAGCCTGTCACAGAGAACTGAACAGGCATGAGGCTAAGCTCTTAATGCGATGCTCTGGAAAATGCTTCCCAACACCATATAAACAAGCGTGAGCAGTGTGATGGAACCAACCCTTCTTAGTGTGACAGAGCCTTACAGTTAGGAAGATCACTCCACGGTACACTAAAAACAAGTCAGAAATTCATATTCCCCAAAGAAAATATTAAAAGAATTTTGGGGAAAAATGGAAAACTGTAGTTTTCTATATGGACAAGCAGAAAAGGAAATTAAAACTCAAATTAGTCTGTCCAAGTAAAAATCAACAATAAGAAGGTAGAAACTACTATTGCCTAAACACAAACACTGAATTCTCTAGAGCGTCATCTTCCACACTCAGGGAGTAAAATTTGTACAGATTCACCATATTTAAGACTGACCACACAAGTCTCTTAAAGGAAAAAAATCAGAGGAAAATGATGCACTTGAAATTCATTCAAAGCACTTAAGGTTCCCAAGCTACTCTAGGAAGCCAAGTAACCAGCAGACTTACCTGTTTCAGGAGAGAACACGCTAACACTAGAATGTCTTTTAGAGAAGTGTCACGGAATGAGGTAGCTACTTTCCTATGTTTTGCTGAAGGTCTGGAATAATCAACCTAAAAAGGTCAAGATGAGTTAAGTTTAACCAAAGCCATGGAAACGTAAGGCAAATGTACTATGTAACATGATGGCACTAGTAATCAGAAAAGCATGAAAACAGAGCTTGTCAAAGACTGGGAGGGAGACTTGATGGCGATTCCTCGGGATGGAGACAGGGTTAGAACCCACCCAACCCAAAGACTATCAATGTTTCAGTGCCAATGTTAGACCCAGATAATAGCACCACAAACACTGAGATGGTGATGGGTTCATGAACTCTGCCCAGTACTGTATATAACGTAAATAACTTCTCTAACTCTCAAATGCCCCCTACAGAACACCCCATGTTGCTTTTGGTCATGGTTTTTCATCATAGCAATAGTAACCCTGACTAAGACAGGTTGTAAAGCAGAGGGAATCCTCCTGACTAGTCCTCCCAGACTGAAGAGGACTAACACGGTGTGAAAAGCAAATATCTTGAAGCAGGTATCAACCCTAAGGACATGCTGGAGCTGAATGGTGAAACAGGACTAAATAGCAAAATGTCACCTTTTAAAAATATAATGGTAGTATCATGATCATGTAGGAGAAAGAATGTCCTTGTAGAAGAAAATGTAAAGTATTCTCTGGGGCTATGAGAATGGGGGAGAGGACATCATGATGTCAGCTTATCAAGTGAGCAAGAGACATCTTTGTTCTGTCCTCCAAACCTTACTGAAAGCTCCTTTATATTTTTTAAAAGATACTTGGTTGCTCTCCAAGATATACGTTTATTAGAATCCCATATTGCCATTTAATAAGAACCTAAGTGAGGATCTCCTGAGGAACTGGGGAACCCTGAAGCCCTAGGGTAGCCTATACTGCCATTGGTTGTAAAGTGGAAAATGAACCAGTTTTGCCGTTAGCAAATATGAAGGCTGGACACCTGTGGTTCCTACACTAGTCTTTCATGTTTATGAAGTAAACTGACATGCTAAAACTATTTTTGTTTTGTTTTGGTTTTGGTTTTTCAAGACAGCGTTTCTCTGTATAGCCCTGGCTGTCCTGGAACTCACTTTTGTAGACCAGGCTGGCCTTAAACTCAGAAATCTGCCTGCCTCTGCCTCCCAAGTGCTGGGATTAAAGGCGTGCGCCACCACCACCTGGCAAAACTATTTTTAACTTGTAAAAGAGAGCACCAGTTCTTCAAACTCATTCACAGATTAGGCAAAGTCTCTGTCTTCATCTTCCTGCCCACAAGTTGGCTATTGCTGACATGGAGAGAGGACCTGCCATAGCAGACAATCGCCACAGAACTGTGAGAAGCAAAACTGATGGGCATGGAAACTAAGGTGGTTTTAAAATGTGGAAATTCTATAAAAATTTGTCTTAATCACTTAATTTGTTCATCACTGAACAAAAATCAAATTGTTTTTTTCAATTCTACAATATTGTGACTACACTGTGACTACAAAGGGAGTTGGGCAGCAGCTCTGCTTATGCACACACTCACAAAGCAGTCAGGAGGATGCCAGCCTCTCAGCCCAAACACCGCTTTATAAAATTACTCCATGTAGAGCACAACTTCTACTTTTCTCCTACTGAAACTCATGCTGACACAAAAGGGGACATGACAGGGGACATGTCCTCAGCTGCTGAGATCAAGGAGCCCTGTTGGGGGAGGTGTAGTTTCTGGAAATGCTCCTTGTGCAGGGTGAACAAGTCAAGTTAGAAAGTGACAGAGTGCCAAGCCATCTGTTCCCGGATGGGTCCTGCCATTCTCCCAAGAATCAATCTTCTAAACTGTTTGCCCTTTACTTATAAACACATAAAAGTTTGTGTTCCTTTCTATCTATATAATTCATTTTTATGGTTAATATATTATCTACAGGAATGAAAAAGCCCATTCTCCAAGTATCCAAGGAACAAGCACTGTGGGGTTTTTCCTATGGTTGTGATTTTTTTTCCAATTTTTATTAGATATTTTCTTCATTTACATTTCAAAAGTCCCCTAAACCCTCCCCCATCCCCCCGCCCCGCTCCCCTACCCACCCACTCCCACATCTTGGCCCTGGTGTTCCCCTGTACTGGGGCATATAAAGTTTGCATGATCAAGAGGCCTCTCTTCCCAATGATGGCCAACTAGGCCATCTTCTGCTATATATGCAGCTAGAGACATGAGCTCTGGGGGTACTAGTTAGTTCATACTGTTCTTCCACCTATAGGGTTGAAGACCCCTTCAGCTCCTTGGGTACTTTCTCTAGCTACTCCCTTGAGAACCCTGTGTTCCATCTAATAGCTGACTGTGAACATACACTTCTGTGTTTGCCAGGCACTGGTATAGCCTCACACGAGACAGCTATATCAGGGCCCTTTGGTTGTGATTTTTAATGAAATAATTCTCCAACTAGTAAAACAAATACTTAAAGACTTGACCAACAGTTAAGAGTTTCATACCACAAAACTACTATACATTTTGCCACAAAGAAACAAACTTACCTAAGCAAATTCCATGTCCTATTACATGGCAAAACTTACCAAGTTCATCTCTTGTGTCAATTCACAAAGAATTATCACTCCTATTATGCAGTGTTCCACTGTGCCCTTTGGAAAAATAACCAAATGAAGACATGATTAGTTCTTAAGCGTAAACCTAGCGATACTTTTAAAAATGAAATGTCAAGGCATCACACTTGCCTAGTAATGGTCTATAAAAGTATGTGGTGAGCTGGGCAGTGGTGGTGCACGCCTTTAATCCCAGCACTTGGGAGGCAGAGGCAGGCGGATTTCGGAGTTCGAGGCCAGCTTGGTCTACAGAGTGAGTTCCAGGATAGCCAGGGATATACAGAGAAACCCTGTCTCAAAAAACAAAAACAAAAAACAAAAAAAAAGTATGTGGGAAAAGTATTGTTATTTCTATAACTAAAAGAATTTTGAAATCATTTTTAAAGAATAAATTTTGGTACATGTAGTTAAGGAGAAAATGTATACCTACCTTAGAAATGCACATCACTCTATACAATGTTTCCCAGCATTTACAACCCATAATAAACTAAGCTTCAAAATAACATTTAATTTAGTACTTTTTCTACAATCTTAAGAATGGGGAAAAATGGTTTTTGTTCTAGAAATTTGCTTGCGGCCTACTGTGATAGCTGCATTCAATAATTAATAAGTAGCTTAGAAACTAATTTAAATCTCTTGATCTAATATCAGAAAAGATCACTTAGGCTCTTTTAATATCACTGAACAGTGCACGTGTATGGAGTCGTTAGGTGCCTTAATGAAGACATTCAGAGTACTCAATGTAGTAAGGTAAACATATGACTGTCAATATGGCATAGTTTCCATGATGTTTCTAATTAGCTTACAATTTAATTGTAAAACCTCCTTCAATTCATATCTCATGTGCACATTACTAACAAATTACCCTATTACAAAATCATACTAGAAAGCATGGGATTAAGAAATGCAGCATCAAATTACAATGCAGTAGTACAAAAGTGTGCCCAGATGTGCTCTGTACATCTCATCTCACAGTTGTCACCCCTGCTAACTTGCACAGAAACTAAGCAACATGATTACTAGGTATAATTAAGTTCATGTTATCTCAGGACCACCAATGATAACTCTGGGAGCACAGACAATGCATTTTCATTCCTATGGTCCTAATTCCTATGCACCGAATCATGGTTACTCTGTGTGCATTCGCTCAAAAAGTTGCATGCTGTGGCTCTCTAACCAACTAACTGGTAGTCTGAAGACTTTCCTTCCTTCCACTCTTCCTTCCTTCCTTTCTTTTTCCTTTCTTTTCATTTTAACAGCGGAATTGCAAGGGCTTGTGCTCCTGTGTCTAGCTTTACATGGGTTCTGGGGATTCAGAACGACCATCAGACTTGGCACAGCAGGCACTTTTACCCACTAAACCATCTCTCCAGCCCAAGAAATCTTAAATTTGACACCAAGTTAACCACCTAGCAATTAGAAATTACACAGATATAAAAATATCTATCACTACCTAAATTATTTACAAAGGAAGCAAGAGGCAAATAGGAACAGGAACAGCTTCTTAGTCCCTCTACTGTCTCAAAGCTAGAATTCCAACAACCTCTGCAAGCTCTGTTCTTTCTTTTTTCAAGTCTAAATATCTAAACTGGTATAAATTAGGTATGAAATGTTAGGATTTGTATCATCTATTAATTATATTTATATCATATGCTATGCTCTCATGATTCACTTGAGAATATTTTCTTAGAAAAATGTTCTAGCTCTTTTCTTCTCTCTCTTCTCTCCCCCCCTTTTTCCTCTTCTCTGCTCCCCCCACCCGCTCAATAAACCTCTTCTACATGGAGCTAAAAAAAATGTTCTAGGTGACATGGTGTGGGATAAAAAGCTGTCAAAAGACTTGCTGGTTTCCCAGTTAGGCTTCACTAAGTCACTGTAACCTGTGTTTGCTACTCAACATAAATCACAGTTTTTTTCATTTCTACAATGAAACTCACTTCCTACGGCTGTTTTGAAATTTGGGTAATTATGAAAATCATCATAAATATTGCATGTACACATATATGTCATAAATAAAAGCACATTTTAAATTTAGAAACAATGGTTATTTTCATTCTTCTGGTATAGTATTTTTCTAAACTGACAAATAACAAAGGAGCCAAAGGACAAATAATAAATGATAAGTAAGACTGTCTCCACAGAGAACCAAGTAACGCTAAGCACAAGCCCTAACGCTCTAAGATGGTGTTAACCCGCGCCTTCTTACCTGGAGGAACTTCTTCACATCAGCAATGATTTCTCGGAAAACAAACTCATCCTTCTGAACCTCAAACCACCCCAACTTGGTGAGTTTAGCAATGACTTGAATCAGAGCTTGGATGACAAAGGGCGCCAGCTTAGGTTGGGATGCCACATAATTCAGGATGTAGTTTCCTACCAAGAGAATATCAGTGATCACTCCAACTTCTGAGAAACAAACTGTGAAGCTTGTGACGGAAAGGAGGGGCAATGACATGCAATTTGATAAGTGAGTTGATCCCTATCACCAATGTGCACTTACTATACAGGAGATTCTGTAAGATTTATTTGGAAAAGATGAGCTTATTCAACTATATTCTGATAAATCTTGGGTTAATTTAAGTCTAATATGAATGTCAATTTTGTATTTGTAGATGTCACATGCAAAAATCTAACAGGTCAATGCAGAAAGCTGCAAGCCAAATGAACCCAGCTATTTAAGTGGCACTGGACTATATAAGCAGTACAATATAACACAGCACAGAACGAACACCTCGGATGGCTACGACCCACTGTTTGTCGTTACCTGTGCTATCCATCACACCATCCTAGTCTGGCCCATGACTTTCCATCTTATTACAACGTCCCAGCACCTCACAAACTGCAACTCTAATGAGTCCTGCAACCTTCACATCTTTTCAAGACAAAAGTGGCACATTTGCTGTACGGTGCCTGTGCTTACCAATCACTTTATCTGTACAACGCTAACAAACATTTCCTCAAATTCTATCCTTGTTCCCACAATCATCTTTCTCTCGTGAGGACTGTGCAGCATTGTATAGCAAGTCACTTTTAGAAACACATACTTCATGTTACAATAACTAAAGAAGTAAATGCTTACTGTGAGGCTAAGAGACTATAACCATTTTTTAAAAACCTGATCTTAGTTAATTGACATAAAGATATAATAGCATACAATATTGATAAGCTTGTACACAATGTATTTTTTGAAGCATTTAAAGCAATGCTTACAAAAAAAGTTAACACAGCAAAATCAATTGCAAGCTACCCAACTAAAAATGCTTCAATGGGAACACCTCCAAACCTAAGAACACACTAAAAAAGGAGTGGTCAGATCTGTCTGGAGGAGCTTAGGATATATTGAAAACCAAAGACCAGCAAGTATGTAGGACGGAGAGATGGCTCTGGAGTAAAGCACCTGCACACATGTACATGCAAAAGGAAAAGAAAGAATTAGAAGGGGAAGTGGGGACAACCAGAACCTTTACACACTGGCTAGACTGCAGGTAGGTGGGAAAGTTGACAACTTCACAGAAGTTTGCACAAATTTTGCGTATAACTCAGCAATTTCATTCTTAGGGTTCTTCACAGAAAAACAGCGAAAACTGAACCATGAAAAGGCCCAGATGTAAATGTTCCAAGTGTAAGTGCGCGTGGTGACAAGAAGTAAAACTCAAATGGCCAACAAACTCATCAACTACTAGTAAATAGATGTTTAAAAGCCATACATAGGGGCTGGAGAGGTGGCTCCGCAGTTAAGAGCACTGGCTGCTCTTCCAGAGGAGCTGGGTTCAATTCCCAGCACCCACATGGCGGCTCAGAACTGTCTGTAACTCCCGTTCCAGGAGATCTGACCCTTCACACAGACATGTGTGCAGGCAAAACACCAGTGAACAAAATTAAAAAAACTAATCTTTTAAAGCCATATGTAAAAAAAAGGAAGGATGTACCAATGGACATGATGAAACACCATTTTGCTTAGGGAAAGGTATCGTGTATGCACAAAAGCACTATATATGCTATGCTCTCATTTCTATGAACAGTTACAAAAAAATCTATCTATAAAAGCAGAAAGTACATAGGGGTGGGGACAGAGGCAGCCTCTAAATGATGTTTCTATGGTGATGAAGTGTTCTATAGTCGAATTGTAAGAATGTTCATACAACCATAAATTTACTACATCTAAAGCTTTCTACTAAAGGCTTGTAACAGATTGATTCTGCTATGCTGACTTTTTTGCAAGCACTGAACTATATTTTATGATGTAATATGTATCATGGCTTGGTAAGCTGCAAAGAAGAAAGAAGGGAAGGAAGGGAACTGAGTTATAAAGCAAGCACACCTAAACTAAACACGTCTGAGATGAAAAGGAGAACATCCAGCAAAGCCACACGAGATCACACGCCAAGGCAGGCTGAGCTGGCATGAGAGGAGATCACACGCCAAGGCAGGCTGAGCTGGCATGAGAGGAGATCACACACCAAGGCAGGCTGAGCTGGCATGAGAGGAGATCACACACCAAGGCAGGCTGAGCTGGCATGAGAGGAAGACCTCGGACACAAACAAGATCCTGGATGGAACTCATGATGATATAAGGTTACCTAGATGAGGATGGCTCTTCAATGACAAGCTCATAAGGAGACTTCAGTAGTGTGCTAGGAAATAGATCTGATGGATAATCAATGGGTGGCCAATGTTAATGATACTGTAATGGTAGAAATTAAGTGTGGTGAGCTCAGAAGTGGGCAATGGTGTTTATAGGAGACAATGAGGTTACTACAAGTGTGCCATCTCAGACAGAGGGCTGGAGCTGATCTGAAAACATGAAGTGACTGGTCAGGCCATTCTACACATTTTTCATTTTAACCACAAGTCTATTATTATACATGCCCATTAGATATAGCATGTCATGACAAAAACAAAATTCTAGTTGACTGACAGAAAACAAGAGTTCTTTACTCAAACTAAAAAGTATAAAAGAAAACATTTCTTGGGTGAAATTTTCTTATACATTTCTACTTTCTTTTCTCCTCATATTTCATCCTTATTCTATGTCTCGAGACAGGGTTTCTCTGTGTAGCACTGGCTGTCCTGGAACTCTCTTTGTAAACCAGGCCTCTGCCTCCCAAGTGCTGAGATTAAAGGTGTGCCCCACAACTGCCCAGCTCATCACTTTTTCCTAAAGAGTACAGATGCTGCTCAACTTTTTGTATGTGTGGGAGACAGGGTCTCAAGTGTCCCAGGCTAGCCTTGAACTGGCTATGCAGTCAAGGATGACCCTGAATTTCTGATGATCTTGCCTCTACCTCCCAAGTCCTGGGATTCCAGCCTTTCACCACATGCCCAGTTTGTGCAGTGGGAGTTAAACGTATGTATGTGAGACAGACATTATACCAACTGAACTACATCCCAGCCTTGCTCAGCTTCTGATGAAGTAAGACCCTAATAAACTATTGTAAGCTGAGATTTTACTTCCTGCATCTAACCACAAGCACGGTGTAGCAACACAGTGTACAATATCACTACTTACCCTCATCTCTAACAAAAAGCTACAGCTTACTGCCACTGTAGTATCACATCACCAACACAAGAAAAGATCAAAATTCATATTCTGAAGTATTGTTTACATAGAATCAAAGTATTATAAAAAAAATTCCAAAGTCAAATCATTGGAAATTAATACCCATGTTCTGTACTCTAAGAAGGTGTTTGTAAGTCAAATAAATAATCTGAATGCTTGCAACTATTAAGGACATTTGTTCAGAAATTAAGAAGTACAATGGCCAATTTTCCATGTCAACGTGACTGACTTGGAGTCAGCTCAAGCACACCTGTAGAGTCTCCAGGAGGATTAGCCATGGGGAGAACTACCACGAATTTGGGCAGCAACATCCTATGGACTTGAGACCTTAACAGAATGAAAGAAGTGGAAGGAGAAAGCCAGCGGAGTGCTGGCATTACTCTTCCTCCCACTTCCCATCCACAAAGAAGTAAAGACCTCTAACCTTTGTCCTAAACCCCAATGCCAACTGTGCCCAAGCACATGGGGCCAGACAACCATGGTATGAATGCTATGAAACCATGAGCCAGCTGGGCGTGGTGGCGCACGCATTTAATCCCAGCACTCGGGAGGCAGAGGCAGGTGGATTTCTGAGTTTGAGGCCAGCCTGGTCTACAGAGTGAGTTCCAGGACAGTCAGGGCTGTACAGAGAAACCCTGTCTCGAAAAAGAAAAAAAAAAAAAAAAAGAAAGAAAGAAAGAAAGAAAGGAACCATGAGCCAAATTACCCCATCCTCCTGTGTAGTCTGGTCATAGCAACACAACAGTAAATAATACAGTTGTGGTGGTTTGAATATGCTTGGCCCATGAGAAGTGGCACTATTGGGAGGTGTGGTCTTGTTAAAAAAAGGTGTGGCCAGGGGGCTGGAGAGATGGCACAGTGGTTAAGAGCACTGATCGCTCTTCTGAAGGTCCTGAGTTCAAATCCCAGCAACCACATGGTGACTCACAACCATCCATAATGTGACCTGATGCCCTCTTCTGGAGTGTCTAAAGACAGCTACAGTGTACTTACATATAATAAATGAATACATCATTAAAAAAAAAGGTGTGGCCTTTTTGGAGGAAGAGTATCACTGTGTGGGTAGGCTTTAAGAGACCCTCCTCCTGGCTGCCTGCAGGAAAGTCTGTCCTTCTGTGGCCTTTGGATGAAGATGTAGAACTTCCGTTCCTTCTCCAGCATCATGCCTGTCTGCACACTGCCAAACTTCCTGATATAATGGTAATGGACTGAACCTCTGAAACTGTTGCCTTGGTCATGGTGTTTCTTCACAGAAATGGAAACCCTCACTAAGACAACAATTATCGTCCACCAGATCCAGATGAGTTCACTGGTAAATACTACCAAACATTTAGGAAATATCTGCCAAGAAAAACAAGTAGAGAGAAACCTATTTAACTTATTTTAGTCTAAGTTCTTTTATTATCTATTTTACTGCACATCCAGAAATGAATCCCAGGGCCCTCAAGCATGCTAGGCAAGCACTCAATCTCTGACTACAAGCCCTGTTCCCCAAATTATCTTAATATACAAACTGAAAACACTACAAGAAGCAATTGTCTCTCTTGAAAAGAGTTGTGAAAATTCTCAACATTCCAGCAAGTTGAATGCAACAATGTATTAAGAATTAAGGAGCAGGAAAAGCAAGCTTCACCTCAGATATGCAGGGCTGGCTCAACACATAAAATCATCAACAGCCTACTGAATGAAAACCACATGAGAGTATCAACAGATGTAAGAAAAGCATTTAATAAATGCAATGTCCGTTTATGATAAAACTCAATGATGAATAAAGAGGATCGTTCTCCACTTGAACTAGAATGGAAAACAGCAACCACACATGACATCACGATTAGAAATTAGAGATTTAGAAAGTTTCCCAAGTTAAGGAACAAAGCAAGAAGTGCTGCCACCATTACTTCAGGTTTCATTTAGCTCATGTGCTCCTTGCCCTACCTGCACATAGGGCCTTCCTTGCTGTGTAGCATTAACTCAGTTTAGCCAAGGTTGGTCTCAAATGTCAGAGCCTCTGACCCCAGTGTCTCACGTACAAGGCACCATGGACACCTGCTTCTGCCTAGAGCAACTTTACTCACATTTTTTTTTTTCAAAATTTGGAAGCAACTAAAATTTTCTTCACTTAGAAACAATCAAACAATAAAGAATATTATTCATAACTAAAAAGAAATGAGATCATTAAGTCCAGTCATGAAAAGACATGGCTTATTATAAATAAAGAAGGAAATCTGAGAAAGCTATATTCTCTACAATTGTCACTATATGCTACTCTGGAAAACAGTGGAGGACATTGAAAGATCAGGGTGAGGTAAAGTGGGAAGAACCATCAGAACACAGGATTTTAGTGTAGTGAAGCTACGTCATACACTGCTGACACAGCAGACACAGCACATGCCACTGTATGTTGTCCAAAGCTAGAGAGCAAATACACTAAGCAGACGGCAGGAGGAGCTATCCATAGTGGAGGCAGGGACTATGGGGAACTCTATAGTTCCTGTTCAGTCTTGCTAAGAATCCAAAAGTACTCTAAAAAACTGTAAGTCTATTTAAGATATGTCCTAAGTCAGGACTAGGTTTACACAGTTTGAACCAGTTTTTTTTTAATTTAAAAAAATGCAAATGCATCTCTTGTCTTAAGTGTAGAACTTTCTACATATTGAAGGCTGACAGAAACTATTAGAAAATGAAGCAAACTACATCCCAGGATGGCTTTAACTACTAATTTTGATCTTAAAGATAACACATCAGATATTCTCACTTTTCTAATATAAAAATATAAACTGCATTAATTTTGAGTTTGAAGAACAGAAATGAGACAATAATCTGTTTCTATTACAAACAAAAAGTAATATCCTACCCTAATTATTAGATTTGTCTGTAGGCTCAAGGTTACATGTAAATAGAAATGTATTATTCTCAAGACATACATGTGGCTACTCTACAGTATCTCTGTTCTTACTGTATGTTTCTTAGCTGTGGGTTTTGAATGTATCCAACCTGACTATGGTATAGCAGCTTGAGCAACATTACAGAGCTGGTTTCTTTCTGGGCATTCAGTTGCCAATCAATTCAGAGCATTAGACTCGGGAGCTGGTGAGATGGCTCAGAGGGTAAGAGCAACCGACTGCTCTTCTGAAGGTCCTGAGTTCAAATCCCAGCAACCACATGGTGGCTCACAACCATCCCTAATGAGCTAATGAGATCTGACTTCCTCTTCTGGAGTGTCTGAAGACAGCTACAGTGTACTTACATATAATAAATAAACAAATAAATAAAACCTGGTTTTTAAAGTTTTAAAAGAACTCTACTATTTCCAGGTTGTGTGATCCTGAACAAGTCAGAGCTTATCATATCTGATTTACTCATTTGCAAACTGAGAATAATTCATCTATTTTATTTGGAGGATAAACTATAATAGTGAAAATCAAATAACACATACACAAAATATAATTTATCATTAAATTAACAAAATTTTACAATTATATATTGTCTCATCTATTGTACCATCATCACTGCATGAATAAGATTTAACTACCCATATTAAATTACTAATAAATTATTATTAATTACTAAAATTACAAACCCAATAAAAGCTTAACAAATAGAAAAGAAACATTTTATTTTTAAAATATAATTTGTTTTAAAAAATTAACCAATTACTTACTGATGTCTATCCTCTGTTCAATAGGTAAAGGATTGATTCGGGTAACAAGCTTTGAAAGACATGTTGCTGCGAGGAGCTGAGCATAGGATGTCTGTAAAGAACAGTAAGTTTTATCATCATAAACACAGACTAGTCAAGATATTATACTAAATTTTTCTAAGCAAAACCAATTCTACTTCTCCAAAGTAGCAAGTTATGATGAATTAAATGGATGTACTTGAAATACACCTATGTAGACACACCAATGCACACACTCTCTCATAAAAGATCATGGGTGAAGGAAGTGTACATAGCCATCTCAACAGAGGCAAATAAATAGGAAAAAGAAATGTCGGTGAAAAAGTTCAACTAAAATACTCTTGTTTGTTTGTTTGTTTGTTTGTTTGTTTGTTTTTCGAGACAGGGTTTCTCTGTGTAGCCATGGCTGTCCTGGAACTCACTCTGTAGACCAGGCTGGCCTCGAACTCAAAAATCCGCCTGCCTCTGCCTCCCAAGTGCTGGGATTAAAGGCGTGCGCCACCACACCAGGCTTAACTAAAATACTCTAAAACATGGACTAGCAGTTCTACACAATCTGCTCTCTCCTTCAACTCCAAATATGCCCGGCTCCACGATGAAGAAGGCTGTGTCCACAAGTTTTTCAATGCCTTTCCCACAATGATTTCTGTGTTCCTTCAGATTTATGTCTGACAGTACACTGTGCCATCAATTTTCATTTCTGTTTTAAGATTGGTATTTTTAACTTGAGTTTATGCATGTGTGCTCACGAGCTTCTGTGTACCACATGTGTGCAGCTTTCACAGAGGCCAGAGGATACCAGATTCCAAGTCTGCAGCCACAGGCAGTTCTAAAGCAGCTCATGTGCTGCCTTTCTCTAGAGCCACTGACGGTCTCTCTAGCCTCTCCACCAATTTCCTCCAACTCTATAAATACATGTCCATCTTTTAAAATTGAATTCATATACTCATTCCATTCCTACAAAGTTCTTGCCAAAATGTTTTTTCCCTCTACATTACAAGTTGGCAAAAAAAAAAAATCCATGAAACAAATTCTATTTTTGCATAGCTTGTGAAACCATGTGAACTTCAGTGTGGTAATGTTTATAGAACAGGAAACCTTGCCCAGGGTTTACCTGTGGTCCATGGCTGACTTCATGTGTAATGGCAGATATCAGCAGCTCACACACGACCCTGTGTGCTGAAATCCAGCTGCTGCTCACGTGCCACAGACTTCAGTATCTACAGTGTCACGGGAACTGAGCCAACATGACACATACCTTTTATTAAACCAGTGTATATCCCCCCACACCAAAGAAAAAAAGTAAAAGTGGACTTTAAATATCTAACTTTGAAGGCACATCGTTAAATTAGATGGCAAATCAATACTTCCTCAGTTGCCTTTTAGGGCAGTAACCTTGTCCTAAAAGAATGTTCAGTGAAAGTTTCAAACTAAGCAATCATAGCAATATTCCCACGCAAAGAAAGTCAGTGGTCTTTCGGAACTTTGATAAACTATGTCAGAACAGCACTTAAAAAAGAAACTAAATAAAAAAAAAAGTGAGTATACAAACCAAAGCTGCTATAGGGAAACAAGGTGATTAGCTAATCATTAGAAAGTAGCTTCCCTTACTTAATTAATGAATGAGTTGTAAACTTAACTTCGGTTTGTAGACTCACTTTTTTTTTTAAGTTTCTATTTTAAGTGCTGTTCTGAGGCAGGTGGATTTCTGGGTTCGAGGCCAGCCTGGTCTACAAAGTGAGTTCCAGGACAGCCAGGGCTATACAGAGAAACCCTGTCTCGAAAAACCAAAAAAAAAAAAAAGAAAAAAACAAACTTCACAGCCTTTCAGAGACACAAATGCTCAGAGATGAGGACACGGAGGTCACTTTAAAGGCAAGGCAAGGAAACTGCGAAGGTCAGGGTTAGCTTTCTTTTTTCTTTCTTTTTTTTTTTTTTAAGCTTTCTTCTCTTTTCTTTTTTTTTAAAAAACAAATTTGTTAGATATTTTCTTCATTTACATTTCAAATGCTACCCCAAAAGTTCCCTATACCGTACCCCCATCCCTGCTCCCCAACCCACCTACTCCCACTTCCTGGCCCTGGCATTCCTCTGTACTGGGGCATATAATCTTCACAAGACCAAGGGCTTCTCCTCCCATTGATGGCCGATTAGGCCATCCTCTGCTACATATGCAGCTAGAGGCACGAGCTCTGTGGGGTACTGGTTAGTTCATATTGTTGACCCTCCTATAGGGTTGCAGACCCCTTTAGCTCCTTGGGTACTTTCTCTAGCTCCTCCATTGGGGCTCCTGTGTTCCATCCAATAGATGACTGTGAGCATCCACTTCTGTATGCCAGTCACTGGCATAGCTTCACAAGCGATGGAAGGAAGGACCATCCAGAGACTGCCCCACCTGGGGATCCATCCCATAAACCACCACCAAACCCAGACACTATTGCATATGTCAGCAAGATTTTGCCGACAGGACCCTGATAGAGCTTTCAAAGGATGGCTGGACGTTACTAAAGCTTGTTCCTGCAGTTAATGTTACAGATTCCTGCCATCCACTCACTCTAGAAGTCAGGGATGAATGGCAGTAATTCAAGAACTGCTACCTTTTATGAAGAATCTGTGGAACTATAGACCAGAATATTTTTAAAGGAGCTGAGGAAACATTAATTAATGTTTCAGTATTCATACAGGGATGTCAGGATAAGTGGTAGATGGGTCACTCCAGCAACAATGAACACTGTGTGTCACACACTGCCAAGCCACTTCACAAGTTCCTACACTGAGAAAAGCTAACATCAGTAGTAACACCAGTAAATGTTCTAACCTCCAATGACACTCCCAGTAGCACATAGCCAGGGATCCAAATATAAAGAAAATTTCTGTATCTGAAAATCCATTTTGCTATTCAACTAAGGACCTTCTATCTAATTTTTAATTGAAGAGTATTATTAATTTGCAATAATGATAGGCAAAACAGAAAATATCAAGAGAATTTAATTCGAGAAGCATAAAAATGCCATCTGACTCAAGGCACATACACTGCAAAACAGATGCTAAAAACTGCTGGCTTGCCATCTGACAGTACCCAGGTTTGTGAAGAGACTTCCAATGATGTAAAAATTTTAGCTAACATGACAGTGTATGCCTTTAATACCAGCACATTCAAGGTAAAAGCAGGTAGATTATTGTGAATTCAAGGCCAGCCCGTTATACACAGAGTTCCAAGTCAGCCAAAGTTATACAGTGAGGCCTTGTCTAAAGAAAGAATTTCATTACAAATCTGCATGAATATACTAACTATGAATATTTGCAATCCAGTCTAATAACAGAAAACAGCAACCTTAAACCTCAATTAACCCCCAAAAGAACTGTTCTATTTTTTATCAGCTAACCAGTATGACATAAAAAATGATTATATTTTCAATTTTACCAACAAAATTTTATGAATATTTGTTTTCCCTATTATTATAGAAATACTTATGAAATACTGACAAAGCCTAAAATACTACATGGCTCTTCATGAAAAGTTTGTCACCTTTCCTGTAAACAGTTTCCCTCTGTAGTATTTGCCTTCTCATTTCAGACCTCTTCACTTACATTTGCCTCTCTAACAGTAAACACTTTAATTCATGCACATAGATGCACAAGTCTATGCATGCACTAAGTCTATGGCACGGTTCCTTCAGCAGCTGCTGGCTGCTGAGTGGACAGCTATGAGTATCTACAAATGAAGGTATGAAGAAGCAGGAGCACTCTTCTGAATAACCCTGATACTCACATTGGTTTTTCTCTTTTCTTTTTCTTTTCTTTTTTCTTTTATTTCTGAAATGTAATTGTTAGGGCTAGGGATGTAACTTGGCAATAGAGAGCTCCCCTAGCATGTAAGAGGCCTTGGTTCATTCCCCAGCACTGTTCATTTCAAACAGACATAGAAATGTGACATAAAACCAGGCCAAGGAAAACAAAAAAAACTATTTCACCATATGCCTATTTCTACTTTGTGGCTGTTTCCTGTATGTCTCCCCAGCTTTTCCAGGTCTTCCTGCTTAACCCCGCTGACAGAAAATAACAACAACAAGATGTGTCAAAAGCTTTGAGTACCGCAGCTAAACCACCGCTATTATCATCAACACTGGCCTGTTGGGTCAGCCACCCACGGCATACTTACTGTTCCTTGTTCTAGTAAAAGTTGACACTTGCTGAGACATTCTGGGCTGTCAATCAGTTCCAAGAGTGCTTTCTCAGCCTCTATTCTTTCAGTGAGATCAGTCCCTACGTAGAGATGAGTACACAGCGCTTCCAACTCAGCCAAGCTCTTCAGAGGAAAAAAAGAAAGACATTTGACTTAAATGAAGAAATAATAATTAAACACAAAAACAAGATATACAGAAATAATGCTTCTATACATCCATGCAATACATAGGTACTGAGCGGTAAAACCACTCACTTAATACCATGCAAAAGAAGCACATCTCCTACTTCCTTAATTATTTACTTATAAAATGTGTTATGCAATGTAACTACACATAAAGAAGATTCTCTCCTTTACAAAGTTAACAAAGTTATGTCTGAAAGAAGTTACATATATGCTAAAAAGCTCAAAACCAAAGAGTGCCTTAAACCTAAAGGGTAAGCCAAATGAAGAATAGACTAGAAGGCAGCATAGGCAAAGAAGCAGCATTTACAGGGCTTCAGATAAAATGAATGTACTCATTTCAAGACATTAAACAGTGGCCAGTAAACAGCTGGGAGATAATGGGCAAAGAGATGGGGTGGGGAGAAAGACCTCACACAAGCTGCCAATAGCTCTTTTGTTGTTCCCAACCCTACCACCTATACAAAAGATCTAATGATAATTATATGTGTGCTAGTCTGGGCCTTCTGAACTCAGTGCTTTAGGTGAACCATGGCATGACTTCTGATCTTACAGTATTTCCAACAACATTCTAACTAATTAAATTACAGGTTTTCATCTTATAAATACAAAGACTAACTGGTTCTATCTATAAATAGAACACATGGAAACAACAAACTACAAAGTGAGTCCTGCCACCCCCTTGGCTTAAGAGAATCTTGTTAAAGCCACTTATTAAAACAAATTATTTCACTTGGAACTTGAATTACATACTTGACAAAAATATTGGCAGAGATTTTCAAAAACAGGTAGCCAAACGAACATAATGGGATAGTCCAAAAGAAATGCCAATTTTGTTCAGTTCTGGCCTGAACTTGTGTGCAGCTTATAGCTGCACTCGGCTTCACACCTCTTAAATCCACAAGCAGACCTGAGACAGGAGAGCCCTGGCACCCATCCTTGTTTCCACCTTAGCGCCTGCACATTCCCCACTTCCCTATCTGTGCCATAGCCAAGATTTGGGAATTTTCTGCTAAAGAGCCCAAAAGATGAAGTCTCAAATTGATTCACTAAAGTCTAGGACCTTGTCAGACATGTTGGTGCCTAGCTGAGATCACAGCAGGTGGGAGGAGGCATGAGTACTGTCCATGCTTACTGCTTCAGAGTTAAATGAGGCAGCAGAGTTGCACGCACACAGCATACTTTACACTTACTACTGTAGTAACACTGGAAGGTAGAGATCTATATCCCCTAAAAGACAGATCCAGAGTCTATGAATATAATCTTTAGAAAGAGGGTCTTTATAAATCCTTAGTTAAGGGATTTAGATAAAAATTCATTCTAGATTTGGAGTGGGCTCTAAAGCCAACTCTAAACCCAATTACTGGCATCCTATAAGAGAGGAAGAACATGGTGGCACATTTCTACAATCCAGCACTCGGGAGGCTGAGGCAGGAAGACTGAGAATTCAAGGCCATCGTGGGCTACATACAAAATTTCTAACAAAATTAGCAAAAGTCTTCTCTGACAGGTGGGAGGCAGTGGCCTCTTTACTGTCAAGTTGAACTTTCCCCAAAACTGCATAGGAACATAAGGATTAGTCATGAAGCAGGACATTCCTTCTATCAACCCACCAACACATGGGGACATGTGAGTGAAACATCAAAGGTTCTTGAAGATGTTACCGTCCCTAAAGTGCTATTTGCACCCCTCATCAAACTCCTTGCAAAGGAAACACTCAGGACCACGGAAGTTGGCCACGCTTGTGATGGTCATTCTCACCAGTCTCTCCAAAACCCAGATAAATTCTCTGGAAAGGGAAAGGGGATGGGGCTTCAGGTGCAAAAAGATACAGGGGAGAAGGCCATAAGAAGACAGGCAGAGCCGGGCATGGTGGCATGCGCCTTTAATCCCAGCTCTCGGGAGGCAGAGGCAGGTGGATTTCTGAGTTCAAGGCCAGCCTGGTCTACCAAGTGAGTTCCAGGACTGCCAGGACTATACAGAGAAACCCTTCTCGAAAAACCAAAAAAAAAAAAAAAAAACCCCCAAAAAAGAAGAAAGGCAGAGTCTGGGAGGCCATATCTAATACCAAGAAGCTCTAAAGCTGCCAAAAACTATGAGAAGCTAGGTCAAAGGCCTCCAGATGGAAGCAAGCCTTCTGTCTCAGCCATCTAGCCTTCAGAACTGAGAACAAATTGGGAGTTTTAAGCCACCCCCAGTTGTAGCAATGTGTTACAAAGGACCTAGAAAACTAATATTTAAAAAAGATAAATGACGGGCTGGAGAGATGGTTCAGAGGTTAAAAGCACTGACTGCTCTTCCAGAGGTCCTGAGTTCAATTCCCAGCAACCACACCACGGCTCACAACCACCATCTGTAATGGGATCCAATTCCTTCTTCTGGTGTGTCTGAAGACAGCTACAGTGTAATCATATATATACATATATATGTGTGTTTTTATGTGTATATATGTATATATATACACACATACATATACATACATACATATGTGTGTGTGTATATATATGTACACACACACACATATATATATATATGTATATATATATACATATATATATATATATATATATATATATATATATATATATACACACACATATATTTGAGATAAATTACCTCCCTATCTCTTGCCTGCATTCTAGAATCAAGCTTCTTGCCTGTCTTCATTTTGAGGTTACTTATCTCCTATAAACTGTTCCTTCTTCTGTTAGCTAAGCATCCCTGAAGGCTTCTTCCTGAGCCACCTAGAACTCTTCCTTCAACAATGAAGCCAGTATTACATTGGCACAAAAGGAGATTTGGATTGTGAATGTTAAATAATCATAACAATTTTATTAATCAAAATAGGAACCATTTTAAAAAAAAGGCGAGGTGGTGGTGGCGCACGCCTTTAATCCCAGCACTTGGGAGGCAGAGGAAGGCGGATTTCTGAGTTTGAGGACAGCCTGGTCTACAAAGTGAGTTCCAGGATAGCCAGGGCTATACAGAGAAACCCTGTCTCAAAAAACAACAACAACAAAAAAAACCACCATTGTCAAGGTGTTGAAGAAGTGGTAGTCATTGGTAAGAGGTCAAATGGATACAATGAACATGGTGGATGAGGGAGAAATTCAAAGCTCAATGGATTCAACTATTGATGCTGTGATTGTGCAACGCGCAGTCTGGTTTTGCCCTGGAGAAGCGGATCCTTCTTGAATGCTGGCCAATGCTGAGGGCACTGCAGCTTTCGGTGCATGTAATGGATTTGGTGAGCACAGTTCTCAGATACAGTGGTTTGATTAGGTAGGATTCAACCGATGATAGTGTGTTAGGTAGCAGACTACCCAACAGTGACTATGGCCTTCTTGTGGTGCAAGTTTGACTCTGGGAAGTGCTTTAGAACTTCTTAGTGCAACCACTAAGCTGGTCATCAGGAATTGTCATTTTCCTGTCACATGGTACAATCTGATCAAGAAATGAATTCACTAAAGTTTTTAAAAAGAAATTTTAAAAAACAAAATGACTTTAAAAAGTGTAAGAGAGGGGCTGGTGAGATGGCTCAGTGGGTAAGAGCACCCGACTGCTCTTCCGAGGGTGATAAGTTCAAATCCCAGCATCCACATGGTGGCTCACAACCATCCGTAACGAGATCTGGCGCCCTCTTCTGGAGTGTCTGAAGACAGCTACAGTGTACTTACATATAATAAATAAAATAAATCTTTAAAAAAAAAAAAGTGTAAGAGAGACACAAATCCAGAGTTCTCTAAAAGCATCTCCATCTGGTCCTGAGTGACTTAATGGAAACTTCTGATGACCTACCACAATTCTCCTCAACTTTAGGGCTCTCAATACTTTTGCAGACTTTATTGAACTACCACTGCACTGTGTGCTGGAAATCCCTGAGCCACCAACAGCAGAGATCCAGTTTACATGCTGCTGCTACTGATCCATTTTATACTCAAACAAGAAAATCATGGCTCAGCAGGTGGTGGAACCCATGTAAAGAGAAAGAAAAACCTACTCCATAAAGCTGTAAATAACCTCCACACAGCACCTAGTGCACACATGGTATAAAACAAGACAAGTTTTAAAAATTGTTCAAAGTTGCTTGTCTTCATCATTTCTGTAATATAAATCTAAAATAAACAGTATGTAATGTCACTAACAAAAAACATACAGTGAGAAATGCATAGTAAAATGATTTACAACATAACCACGTTAAAGAGTATCAAATGACAAATTTCTACAACGCAAACTAAAGTACTTTTGCACCAACTGTCTTAGGGTTTTACTGCTGTGACACCATGACCAAGGCAACTCTTATAAGGACAATTTAAGCCCCATTTAATTGGGGCTAGCTTACAAGTTCAAAGGTTCAGTCCGTTATCATCAGGCAGGAAGCAAAGCAACATCCAGGCAAGTATGGTGCTGGTGAAGCTGAGAGGTCTACATCTAGATCCAAAGGCAGCTAAGAGGCAGCCCAGCCCACAGTGGCACATTTCCTCCAACAAGGTCAATAGTGCCACTCCCTGGGCCAAGCATATTCAGACACCACACCAACCAAATAGTTGTTTAAGTGCCCTTCAGTTTACAAGAGTATTTTCATCTTCTCTTAAGCCAATTCTAAAAAACTAGACTCCTACATACTACATAAATTTAGTGTGCTCATTTTTCAGATTAAAAAGCCTAAAGTTAACAGAGTACATGCTTGTAAGCTGTACAAGATCACAGAGCCAAAGACAAGTCTGTATGCGCCAGGCACATCTCCCTCACCATCTGCCGCCCTTTATTCTTCTGTCCTCATCCACCTGCCAACAATGGCCAAGGCCTACTTTTAACTTCCTCTTGTATGTCTACAACACCCTTCTAGAAAGGTACTAAAAGTAACAGCAGAACAGCAGAAACCACATTACAGATTTCTACTCCATGTGTCCCTCTCCAGTGGAGTGGTGTTGGAGTTTTAAGACCAGAGTCACAAGCTCCATGCTACCTTCTGCTTTCCTCTCTCAATTCCTCGTGCATAACTTAAAAAAAAAAAAAAAGGTGGCTTTGTCCAAAAAGAGTTCTGGCCTTTGTCCTCAATTTCTAGTAGATAATCTATGTCATAGTTGACAGTCTTGGGGTTTTTTTGTTGTTGTTGTTTTTGGGTTTTTTTGCTTTGTTTTTGTTTTGTTTAGGACAAGCACTGACAACACCTGATAGTCACAGATTCAGGGTTTTAATGATGATTTTTGGATCATGATTATGAGTGGAAGCAGAAACTATCAATCATGTCTAAGTAATGAAGCCTCAACAAATACTGAAGGTACTAAAAAGTGGTTAAACCTTCCCATCTGGGCTGGAGAGAAGAGATGGCTCAGTGGTTAAGAGCACCGACTGCTGTTCCAAAGGTCAGAGTTCAAATCCCAGCAACCACATGGTGGCTCACAACCGTCAATCCGTCTGTAAGGAAATCTGATGCCCTCTTCTGGAGTATCTGAGGACAGCTACAGTGTACTTACATATAATAAATAAATAAATCTTTAAAAAAAAAAAAAAACCTTCCCATCTTGCAGTGGCACACACATATGGAAGCCAGGAGAGCATCCTATCCTAAATGTGGCAAAGAGAAGCTACATTTTAGAACCTTCATAGATTAAGATTATCCTCTGTGTACCCTCCCTTTAATCAATTTTAATCTGTATTCTTTCCCTATAACAACTCACAATTATACATTTGATAGTTTTTTTGTTTTGTTTTGTTTTGCTTTGCTTTGCTTTGTTTTTTCTGAAACAGGGTTTCTCTATGGAAATCTTGTTCTGTCCTGGAACTTGCTTTGTATCACAGAGATGGAGATCAACCCGTCTCAGCCTCCAGAGTGCTGGGATTAAAGGTGTGCACCACCACGCCTGGCAGAATTTGATACTTCTGATGAACTGTCAGACCCTTAGAAGACCGTGGGAGATCCCACAATCGGCTGCTGGTGCCAGAAGGAGTTTTATGAACTGTGTCTCACCCCAATCTGGCCAACTCCAGGTTCAAACCAATTTACTTAAGACAGTTCTACTGACTGTTTCTCTGTAGACGTTGGAGGAACTAAGTAAAATCTTCTAATGGGGTCTTCAATGCCCTGGGTTTCTCCGGAGGCTGCTTAGGATTGAGTGGTAAGTGGTGGGGGTCTTAAAAGACACATCTTCGGACAGTGGTGGCACATGCCTTTAATCCCAGCACTCGGGAGGCAGAGGCAGGCGGATTTCTGAGTTTGAGGCCAGCCTGGTCTACAGATTGAGTTCCAGGACAGCCAGGGCTATACAGAGAAACCCTGTCTCAAAAAACCAAAAAAAAAAAAAAAAAAAAAAAAAAAAAAAAAAAAAAAAAAAAAAAGACACATCTTTGGAAAAGTCACTTGTCCAGTGGAGTTGGCACAAGCTTTAGAATCTGACAGTCGCAGCAATCAAAGCCTCCCCAGACTCACTACTGAAACTACAGACAGAAAACATCTGAAGCAAATGTGAAGGTGAAGACTGAAGAGGAAAGTAATCCAGTGACTGCCACACTTCACACTGACACCTACCTTTCCTAAATCACTCTTCTTCACAATACCATTGTGTGTATTTTTCAGTCACATCTAGATCACCCAGCCCAAGGGGGGGTTAAATCATCACTAACAATCTTTGATTCCAGAACCATTCATTGAGCAAAACACTCAAGAGTCCTAAGCTGACATCCTAAAACACTAAGCTTTTTACCAACATCACTGTCATAATACTATTCCCAATTCTATCTTTCCTCATTCTGTTCCTCCACTTAGAATGCCTATGAAAAGATAATCCAGACCTGTTTCTCACTGCTCCCTAACTAGGACGATTGTGACTGAATCTCTAGGAATAGTATCTTCCACTGCCTTCCAGGAAACCGAGGCAAGGACTTAAGGGTAAATGCATGGAACTGGCAGTCTACACGGGCAGCACTGCCCTGTGGACAGTTATATCATCGAGTTACATAATTACCAAGTGTGCAGAAGACACTGAAACAATGCCTTAAAAATGTCACCTTAGTGTATATTTCTGGGAATGATATGACCAGTTTGGGCACCAACATCTCATTCGTCTAATATTGCACTTGGAGATGAAGGCAATTTCCAGGGCTTGGCGATTTACCAGGCATCGTCTTTCCAAGTCCAAAAAGGTTCCAAAGTTGTTCTACGCCTTCTGATTTACTCAAGACTTACACCTGCACTATGAACGTCTGATTATCTATTTCCGTACCACAGTAAGTAATCACTGTGAGATTCTTCCTGCAAAAGTTCTGCACAAGATATCTATTTACTAAAGTGATAACAAATAGCTAATTCTGAGCTGGGGAAACCCTTACAAAACAGTAAGTAAAAAGATAACGGTAAGTAAAAAAAGATAAAATGTGGGTCTATTTCCTGGTTCTAAATTACTTAAGAAATAATAAAGCACTAAGTCCATGGGACCATCGTATCCATGTAAATCTACAAGGGCAAAGTGGCATTCAGATACACTGTCACCAAGATTCCTGTCTACTTCTCTACGGTCTTCTGCCATCCACAACTTTTCAAATCAATCTTAGGATGCAAGAACAGATTTTCACAGTATGCAACGGTCTTCCACAATTCTTTGCTTTGCCCACACAGTCTTTAGTCTGTAGTCTTTCTTTCCTCATTACCTGCGTATCTACATACAGATCCTACAATTCCCGCTAGACTCCCACGTCCCTGAGAGTACAAGGCAGAGTCTGCCCAGAGGCTTATGTAGCATCAGTAGGAACCCACTAACAAGTGGGGGCTCCACTCCACCTATGGCTTGACTGCCCCCTTTTCTGTGCTCCCGCGATATCCCGTGACTAATTCTACCATAACAGTCTTCACGTGTACAGCAATTACCGCGCGCTCTAAAAGG
This sequence comes from Mus minutoides, assembly GCA_902729485.2. Taxonomy (NCBI): domain Eukaryota; kingdom Metazoa; phylum Chordata; class Mammalia; order Rodentia; family Muridae; genus Mus; species Mus minutoides. Next base: position 966,952 of record LR749835.1, on the reverse strand, counting down.
ACAAGGGTGGTCGCTGACGTCGCCCGGCATCCCGAGAACGTTCCGCCACAGGAGACGCACAGCGGAGAGGCTCAGTACACTTCTGTGGGATGAAGACCAGCAGAGTGCGGGAGCCACCGGACAGACCCGCATCCCTCCGGCGTAGCCGGCGCCCATCCCCGAGGCTCCACCAATGAGGCTGCGCGCTCCCGGTCGCGCCGTGTCCCGACCCGCGCCGGCCTCCGGCCAATGACAGTCCTCTAGCCCCGCTGCCTTGCTCCCGCCGTCCCAGCCTCCGAGCACAGACTCTCTGGACGAGCAGCGACCGCGGGCTGGGCGTAAGGGCCGGATGGCGGCCCCTCCGCCCCGACTCCCACCTGCCGGGACGCCGCTGCAGCCGCGCCAAGCAGAGCGTACTCCGCGGCCGAGCGTAGCCCGCTCCTCTGCGCCCGCCCCCGACCGTTCCCAGGCAAGGGGCTGAGCTCGGGGTCGCGGCCTGGAGCCCCCACCGCCCGCCGGCGCTCCAGGCCCATAGCCCGGCACACTGACCTGAAAGTGCAGCGCCATCTTTCCGGAGCGGCGCAGGCCGCGCGGCCCGAGGGCCGAGGGGAGGGGGAGCGAAGGCGCCGCGCGAGGCCGGCCGCCGCGGGATCCCCCAGAGCCGCTCGCTCCCTGTGCTCGGCGCGCTCCGCTCGGAGCCCGCAGCGGGACTGGGCGGGGCCGGCGGAGCGCAGGGAAGAGGGGGCGTGTCCTTCGGGATCCTCCGCCCAACCGCCGGTGCGCTCCTTTGGCAACCGCTGCCTCCTCAGAGTGAGCCTCTGACCTCTGACCTTTAACTTTTAACCCACCACCGGGACTCAACTGCCCGCCTCGGCTGCCAACTTAGTTTTGGAGACTGGGTCGGTCTCGCTATAAATACTGTAATACGTGAACCGGGCTAGTCTCGAACTTGAAGTCACCGTCATCTGCATGCGACCTGAGTACAGGCATTGGTGGTGTGTGTTACTGCCCACTTTGGCTCCTAAATCTGTGGTAGATAGGCGAAGAGACTGCTCAGCAGTGGAGAGCACCCACCCACATGCTCGTAACTGCATGTAGCTCCAGCTTGTGGAGATCCGACTGCTTTACCAGGCACCTGCATCGCTTTCATAAACGTAATAATAAACCTTAAGTCTACCACAAGCCATATTGATTCCTGACAGAACTCTGAAACAAATACATGACTCCCAAATCCCACATCTGCACAGCTGTCCTTGTCCTCTAACACACAGCCTTTGACACCCCCCCATATGCAACTGATGTCCTTAACTCTTGTTCCCAAATGCCCAACTCCCATTGTTTTTTTTTTAACTTTTTGAATAAGTTAAGCTGACATTGTGTATGAGGCATTAAAATTATAAAATTCTGGCTTGTCTGTAACTCCTTGTCTACACTTGCACATGAACTTATATTTTACACCAAATTATTTCATGGGAATAGGAGTTATTGAGCAGATATATAGGATCAGAGTTGCTCATTACCAGTGCTCTTCATTTCTCCAGAGTTCAATGCTTCTATTTGACAGCCTTGTCTTTTGTATTTAAGGGGAAATTTTCCTTAAATGTTTCTTACAGCTTAGATATATTAAATACTTCTCTCAGCTTTTCTTAATTTGAAAGCATCTTCATTTCATCAATTTTAAAGGTACTTTTGCTGGGTATAAAATTCCATAATAGCCTTTTGGGCTTTAGTTTTTTAAGCTTTTGATACTTTAAAGATGATATTTCATTGTCTTCTGGCTTACATTGTTTCAGTTGAAGAGTTAGCCATCGATCTTAATTATTGCACCTTTAGATAATATACTCTAGAGTACTTGAAAGTTCTTTTTCTTTCACTTTGTTTTTGACCAGTTTGAGTTTGATTGTCATTAAGTCTATGTGTTATATTCATCCTACTTGAAATTAATAGTTGTTCTCGTGGGATCTGACATCATCAGTTTTTTAATATTAACCAGTATTTATTTTATTTTCTTTTTTAAGATTTAGTGTGTGTGTGTGTGTGTGTGTGTTGTGTGTGCATTCACTGTTGCTATCTTCAGACACACCAGAAGAGGGCATCAAATCCCATTACAGATGGTTGAGAGCCACCATGTAGTTGCTGGGAATTGAACTCAGGACCTCTGGAAGAGCAGTCAGTGCTCTTAACCTCTGAGCCATCAATCAAACCCCCAGTATTTCCTTTAAATACTGTTCTGTTCTCCCTTCTTCCTTTCATTGTGTTACATGTATGCTAAACCTTTTTGCTACATTATTCTTTTTTTTTTTTTTTTTTTTTTTTTTTTTT
>LR749835.1:894591-960785 GCA_902729485.2 Mus minutoides | reverse complement strand
AGCGGCCCAGCCTCCGGTGGGGCGGAGTTCTCGGACCCTGCCCGTGGGGGGAATTGCTGAGTGGCTGCTCCCAAAACCACCTCTGCGCTGCGTAACCCCAATGCGATCTTAAAGTCCTGGGGTGTCCCTAGCTGTGTCCGCTGGGCTCAGAGGAAAGATGGCGCTGCGCGGGTGCTCTGGCTGGGAGCGGCCCAGCCTCCGGTGGGGCAGAGTTCTCGGACCCTGCCCGTGGGGGGAACTGCTGACTGGCTGCTCCCAAAACCACCTCTGCGCTGCACTCACCCGTAACCCCAATGCGATCTTAAAGTCCTGGGGTGTCCCTAGCTGTGTCCGCTGGGCTCCGAGGGAAGATGGCGCCCGGCGCGGGTGCTCTGGCTGGGAGTACATTATTCTTTCTTCTTGAACTATTCTCCATATTTCATGTGTGTGTGTGTGTGTGTGTGTGTGTGTGTGTGTGCATACACACATGCTTAAAACTGAATATTTTCTACTGACCTGTTGCCCATTCAGGAGAAATTCAATTCTGTTATGTCTAAACTGCTATACAACCCCTTGTAAATTAATTACTTATTATAGTTTCAATTCCAGATTTTTCATTTGGGTCCCTCTACTATCTAAATAATTTTCATGGCTCTGATCAAATTATTTTCCTTTTCACTATTTTCTTAATATTTTGATCACATGTAGAATTCTTATACAGTAGTTCCAATATCTCAACCACTGAGTCATTCCATTTTTGGTATTTGGCCTGGTTTTGTGTGTTAACTATTCCTCTAGTCTAATGTCTTATCTAATTCAAATAATATAGAAGAAAAACTATAGAGGCTTTGAGCTATATTAGCATTCTGCATTTTTATGTTACTAAGCAAATAAAAGAAGATCTCCTCTTCATCCAGTAATGCTTGATTTTAGGCTATGATACAGGTTTATTTCAATTTATCCTTACTCTTGGACTATGATCTTTGTCAGGTCTTATAACTGAAGTCCTGGTATATTTACCTTGTTTTTGTTTGTTTGTTGTTGTTGTTGTTGTTTTGGTTTTTCGAGACAGGATTTTCTGTATAGCCCTGGCTGTCCTGGAACTCACTTTGTAGACCAGGCTTCCCAGAAATCTGCCTGCCTCTGCCTCCCGAGTGCTGGGATTAAAGGCATGCACCACCACACCCGGCTGTATATTTACCTTGTACAACCTGGGCATTAGTCTATCTCCCAGCAATGTGCAACTGCTGAAAGCTTTCTTTAACTCCTTAGGTGCTACAGCTACAGTAGTTTTCATGAAGTCTTTCTCTTTGCAAGTATGTCTTAGGAGTGAAATGATGATTGTCAAAGACTTTGTAAATAGATCTTGAAGTTCATATCTGTTTACTCTTCTCTCTAAAATTTTGTGTCTCAAATCCCAAAGGCAGCCAAGGCAATGGTGGTGCAGGCCTTTAAACTCAATCTCTGGAGGCAGAGGCAAGTAGGTCTCTGAGTTCAAAACCAGCCTGGTCTCCAGAGTGGATTCCAGGACAGACAGGGAAACCCCCTGTCTCAAAAAAAAAAAAAAATATCCCAGAGTCATTGTTCCCCAGCTCTAGCATCGTATCTGCTCTCAATGTATTGACACTACTGACTGTCTATGCGTCTCTGTTGCTTCTGGCTGCCACTTAGAAAATGCTTGGGGGAGGGAGTTGGATGGGGAGAGACAATGCTTTTATTCTCTCAAGGACTGTGGCCAATTAAGCTCTGTTCTTGTTGGTGGCTCCCTAGTGCCTTAAGCCGTTAAATATAGTCTTTCACCTTGTCTGGTGTAGTATGTGTACATATAGATGTGCTATAATTGTTGTTGAATATGTATATTCATATTCATAAACACAGACAAATTTTATGTGTATATAGTATGCAAAATAAAGTATGTACACAATTTGTCCTAATTTGCAGTTGTGCCATTTCCAGTGGGAGCTCCACTCCAGTTAGTTGATTGACTGCGGCTTCCACTCGTGACCCACTCGTGGCCTTCAGTTTTCAGTCTATCCACAGCCCATGGCTGGCCTCAAACTCAGAAATCTGCCTGCCTCTGCCTCCCCTAAGATTTTTTAAAAAAGATTTATTTATTATATTTATATGCGTACACTGTAGCTGTCTTCAGACATACCAGAAGAGGGTATCAGATTCTGTTACACCATGTGGTTGCTGGGAATTGAACTCAGGACCTCAGGAAGAGCAGTCAGTGCTCTTAACCACTGAGCCATCTCTCCAGCCTGCCACTCAGCTTCTAAACCGAGACATTTTTTAGTATGCTCATCCTTCCTTTTTTTTTTTTTTTTTTTTTTGGTTTTTTTGAGACAGGGTTTCTCTGTGTAGCCCTGGCTGTCCTGGAACTCACTTTGTAGACCAGGCTGGCCTCAAACTCAAAAATCCGCCTGCCTCTGCCTCCGAGTGCTGGGATTAAAGGCATGCGCCACCATGCCCAGCTTGAAGCAGGTTTTCTATTATAGTTTCCGTTGTGCTGAGTATGTGAGCTTCCTGGAGATTACCCTTTTTTTTTTCTAGTTCTCTTTCTCATTCCCCTAAGTCTCTTGCTTCTATTTTCTAAGTTTCATTTCAATATCTCAATATTTTTTTAATGTCTAATCTCAACTATGATTCTAACTCTTAACTCCCTTATCTCAGACACCAATGATAATTTTTTTATCTCCCTATCACATATACTAAACAATATCCCATTATAATTTCCTTCTGCATTTACCTGATTTCCCTACGCCCCCGGTTTTTTAAGATGGGGTATCTCTGTGAAGCCTTGGCTATTCCAGAATTCCATCTGTAAACAAAGCTGGTCTGTAACTCAGAGATCTGCCCACCTCTACCTGGGATAGTAGGTAGAGGGATTAAAGGCATACACAGCCACCCCCTGGCTTGCTTACCTAACTTCTTGATCCCAAACACCTTTTAAAACTATTACTTGGGCTGGTGAGATGACTCAGTGGTTAAGAGCGCCGACTGCTCTTCTGAAGGTCCCAAGTTCAAATCCCAGCAACCACATGGTGGCTCACAACCATCCGTAATGAAATCTGATGCCCTCTTCTGGAGTGTCTGAAGACAGCTACAGTGTACTTACATATAATAGATAAATAAATAAATAAATAAATAAATCTAAAAAAAAAAAACCTATTACTTAAAAGTCCTTTTTCTGTTAGCTCCAGCTTTAGGTTCTGGGAGGAGAAATGGCTCTGTGAGTCTTGGGTGTTTCCATTCTTTTTTTCTCATCTCCAGAGGAAGAATAACCTAAATGTAGGTTTGTAAAGCCAACAGCACAGGTTGCTGGTTATCCTCTGAACTCACTAGGGAAGTCTAGAAACAGAAGCCAAATTACTCTTCTACCTTTACATTTAAGTGACTGCTTAAGATTACTGTCTTAACGCACCCCTCCCGTCAGTCCACAAAGTAGGCATTTGGCTTCATATCTTTTGTCACTGAATAAAATGTAAGGTAGAATTATGTTACTATAGCTATTGAAATTATCCAGGATGTCAGATAACTCATTTCTACCACAAAGTTCAATCAAAGGACAAACATTAAAGCCCTTAGTAATTACAGGATTGTCTTCTATTGTGCAAAATAGCCTTCTGAAGGGAAGCCAGGTGGGGGTGGGTTTTAATTTTTGTGCTTTGTCAGGAAACTGGAGCATCACACTTCTGATCCTTTAGGAAATCTGTCCAGTCTCTCTAAGTTCTACTTTGCTATTTCTGAGATCAAGATGACAAGTCTATTGTTGAAGGATATTTGGTCTCACTATGAACCCTGAGATTGTGTTATTTCCAGGAAAACAAACAAACAAGCAAGCAAAAACCTGTTTCTAATTGTGGTGTGGCTCATTCTTCGCACAAACCTTTAATCCCTCTGGCTGGAATACAGACATATCCTTCACACACACCTTTAAACCCAAACAATGAAGGTAAAGTTAGTTTGTAGAAGGGAGCACTATGTTTAAAAGTGATGTCTAATGAAGTGGTAAAGTGATAAATCAGAGAAAGATTTGACAGAATAGGATGCACCTGACTCTCACAAGAAGAGAGAGGAAAAGGAAGCTACTTAAGGTGGGGGTGGGAGGAAGGAGGCAGTTTCACCTGGACAGTTGTACAGAGACAGATTGCATAAAGAAAACACGTTAAACTCAGGTGAAGACAAGACAAGCCAGAGAATGAGAAGGAGCCGGAAGATTAGAATATATTGCCAAAGTTAGTTTGAGGCCAAGCAAAAACAATTCAGGAGAAGCAGAGAGAAGCCAGATTGAATCAGTCAGCTTGAAGAAGAGTTTGAGCCTGAACTAGCCAGTCAGGGTTCAGAAAAAGCATGAAAAGGTGAGCTTATTCAGCAGCCAGTCTCAGAGGCTGGAAAAATTCTAAGTCTGGGCCGGGCAGTGGTGGCACAGGCCTTTAATCCCAGCACTTGGGAGGCAGAGGCTAGATCAGATTGTACAGAGTCTAGAAGCTTCCAGGACTAGGCCCAGGTCAGCAAACTGAAGCAGTAACCCTCAAAGATGACAATTACATCAGGAGAATAAAAGTTACTTTTATGGTCTATAGTACAAAGAACTTTATAAGCTATATTACATTGCTGTAAGTGAGGACAGAAGTTGAAGCAATTCAGTACAGTGTTAGGAAAGCAAGCAGTAGAACCGAATAACGTGCACAAACTCCAATACTGGCTGCTCAAAACTATAGCTAAATACCTAAAAACATAGCAAGACACCCTGTCAAACCACAGAAAGGAGTTTAGCACACAGTACTTGACTGTCACACACAAGGCCTGAGTTCAACTCCTAGTACTGCAAAAACCAAAAATCAGTAAATTGTCATTCAGTTTTATGAGACAGGCAGTTTAACCAACTTAAGTGATGGGGTCCACACAGTGTATTTCATTTTTATACTGCAGACTGTAATGAGTAATTCCCATATGGTCTCATTGTATCTTGTTCATGTCCTTATTAAAGATGGGAACTATGAAAAAGAGGGGAAACGCCAATCAGAAAAGACAAACTTCACTCCTTACTACTACGGCACAATGCTTTTAACTAAAACATTGTAGGCATGCGTGTGGGTACATAAACACACACACACACACACACACACACACACCTTTAAAAAAAATAATGTGTCTTTAAATTGAAATGGAGTAAATTAAATGTACAGAAAAGATTAGACAAAAAAATTCTTGTAGCAAAAGCCTATTTTATGCACAAATGTTTGCTCCCACAAATAGACATACCAGTTTTTCAAGTGCCTTATTTCATAATAAATTATTCTAAAAAATTGTTATGAAATTAATTTAGGTTGTATCAATCCATAGCAACAATAATTGTTTTTAAAGTAAAATTAATTCAGAGTAAAATACATTTAGGTACTTTGCATGGTAATAGGCCTTGAACAGGCAAAAACAAACCATTTCTTAAAAATTAAGGCTAACCTTGTCCAACAGTGTGGTGAGGATACCCAGCTAACCAGGAAAGTCTCTTATGAGAAGGAAAACTAAAGGAGCCCAAGAAAGCCAACTCCTCAGCACCTTCTCATGTCCCCCAGAGGTCCCCTCGCAAGATGGAGTTTTGTCATATGGAAGAGCTTGAAAGCAGGTAGCCTGTGTGGACACCCTCACTAATCCCTTTCAATTGTAAAGTGCTATAACTTACTGTATAGGGGACATTTGTAGCATTTTTCTAATTAAGGAAGAAATTAATAATTTGTGCATAAGTTGTAACAACACAGAATTGTCTAAAATCAAAGCAAAGGTTGCCAACAGTAGCATCCCTCAGAGATGGCCAGTCTTTACATCCCAACACCTCTCCTTGCGGCACTTTGCCTCCACACATGCGCACCAGCATTTTTTTTTTTTTTATATAACAGATCATACTACAATGCTATTTTGCACCTTGACTTTCCTGCTTGAGAATATATTTAAATATCCATCATCAGTACTGTATGTAGCCCCTCTATCATATGCCACTGTATGGGTTTACTATGAGTTATTTATTTAATCATTCCTCTGCAGAGAAACAGGCTTGTCTCATTCTTCCACTACTTTCAATAACATATATAGCAGCAGAGTGAAGCTGCTAGGGGCAGAAAAGACAAACTTCTGTCCTTGTGTTGGATATATATTTTGAAAACTCTTTCTTTCTTTCTTTCCTTCCCTTCCCTCCTTTTTTTTTTTTTTTTTTTTTTTTTTTTTTTTTTTTTTTTTTTTTTTTTTTTTTTTTTTTTTTTTTTTTTTTTTTTTTTTTTTTTTTTTTTTTTTTTTTTTTTTTTTTTTTTTTTTTTTTTGGTTTTTCGAGACAGGGTTTCTCTGTGTAGTCCTGGCTGTCCTGGAACTCACTTTGTAGACCAGGTTGGCTTCGAACTCAGAAATCCACCTGTCTCTGCCTCCCGAGTGCTGGGATTAAAGGCATGCACCACCACCACCACCCGGCTTCTTTCTTTCTTTCTTTCTTTCTTTCTTTCTTTCTTCCTTTCTTTCTCTCTCTCTCCTTCCTTCCTTCTTTCCTTCTTTTCTTCTTTCCTTCCTTCCTTCCTTCCTTCCTTCCTTCCTTCCTTCCTTCCTTTCACATTGAAGTCTCCACAGAATGAGGAGAGCACCTACACGTGAGAGAAGTCCTTGTTGGGGTATCAGAGTCTAAGTAGAGGAGGAGAGTGTCTGTTTGGGACGCAGGTCCTTGTACTCACAGAAAAGCACTAAGAGAAACCAGGAATGTTAATCACGCAGGAGTGTTGCCTCAATGGAAGAGATAAAAATCAAATATCCAAGAGGATCCTGGGGTGAAGATCCAGTAATGATAGTGTAGCAGAAACCAGAGGCCTCAAATCAACCAACGACTCATTGCAATGAGCATTTGCAGATGAAGATGTATGGACAAAGGGTATATACTGTGTGACACACTATGACACACTACAGCTTCCACAACAAGATTTTTTTCTTTTGAGGGGGAGGTTGCATGGGCAGAGGGTGGGTATGAAGGGATGGAGAGATGAGTGGAGTGGAATTGGGATATATGATGTGCAATTCACAAAGAATAAAAAGTTAACTATTAAAAACAAATAAGCAAACAAACAAAAACCCAAATGCCTGCATTCCATCTAGAGGGCTGAGAGTGAACTTTGTTAATGACCTGGTGACCATTTTGCTCTCTGTGGAGGCAGATTTCACCCAAATTCCCCAGAATAATCATCCCAGACTCTTCCCTCCCTAAACTGTTACTCATCCTTAGAGGAGCTGTCACTTTGTGGACTGCTGATCTCTTTTGTGGTCAGAGTCCACATTAGATTCTAGGCTTTTTAGCTATAGAACCCACCCTCATGGTCACATGTACTTTGTAAAAGATTTTCTCTGTTTTTTAAGCAATTAATATATATATATACATATATATATATATTAAGATTTATTTATTATTATATCTAAGTAAACTGTAGCTATCTTCAAACACCAGAAGAGGGCATCAGATCTCATTACAGATGGTTGTAAGCCACCATGTGGCTGCTGGGAATTGAACTCAGGACCTCTGGAAGAGCAGTCAGTGCTCTTAATCGCTGAGCTATTTCTCCAGCCCAATTAATATATTTTTATTTTATGTGAATCAATGTTTTGCCTGCATGCCTGTCTCTGTGAGGGTGTCAGGTCCCGGAGTTAGACAGTTGTGAGCCGCCATGTGGGTGCTGGGAATTGAACCAGGATCCTCTGAAAGAGCAGTCAGTGCTCTTTACTGCTGAGCCAGGCGCACGCCTTTAATTGCAGCACTCGGGAGGCAGAGGCAGGCAGATTTCTGAGTTCGAGGCCAGCCTGGTCTACAAAGTGAGTTCCAGGACAGCCAGGGCTATACAGAGAAACCCTGTCTCAAAAAACCAAAAAAAAAAAAAAAGATTTCCTATATAGTCGTATCTTAAGCTTTATTGTGCACCAGAAATTGGACTGACTGCACTGGTTATTTCCAATTGTACCCTGTCTTAATCTGTACTGTGTGTGTTTTAAGTATGCTCACAGTGAAGTGTCCAGCATTGGATCCCCAAGGTCTGACTCAGGAGAACAAAGTCAACCTGCATGGGTTTTCATTCTCTTCTCTTTACGCAGTTTGAGTTGGTGTGACTAGAATATACACATATTTGTATCTGAATCCCAATGGGTATGAGAAGAGCGGTTATGCTGGAGTGGAAAGGAGCTAGCTGATTTAGAGACTGAACATGTGGGGAGGTGTTTATGTGGAGGGGGTAGGCTCTATCAACGGGGGTCAAGGCCCAAGGAGGGTAAGATATCCTTATAGGGAATGACTTGACAATATAATTAGTCAGTTGGTTACATACTAGGGTGCTGTTTGGATAAACACCCCAAGGTTCATGTGTTCAATGTTTCATCCTCAGCATGATTGGAATTAGGGGTGAAACTGGTCAATGAAGCTGAGTTGAAAGTCTTTGAATCCTATGAGAGCATCCTCTTGAAGAGGACCCTGGGACCCAGACCCTCCTCTATCTCCCACATCTCTCTATCCTCCATCTGCCAGGGAGTAAGCAGTTTCCTCAAGCCCACACTTCTGCCATGATGGACGGTGCCCTTAACACCTACAGCAGCAAGGACCAAAAGTTCAGACTGTGACCCCGAATTAACGGTTCCTTCTTCATTCCCTCAGGGGGGTTGTCAGGGTGCCTGAAAGCAAACACATCCAAATTTATCCTTTGCTGCTTTATCACAAAATAGGTCCTAGCCAAATGGTGGTGGCACTCACTTGGGAGGCAGAGACAGGAGGATCTCTGAGTTCAAGGCCAAACTAGTTTACTGAGTAAGTGAAACCTTATCTCACAAAAAAACAAACAAAAAACAAAAACAAAGCACAGCAAAACAACAACAGAAAGCAGATTTTAGGCATTATAAATGTTTTAGTGGGTGTGTCTAAGAGTTTATAATTATTATTATTATTATTATTATTATTTGGTTTTTCGAGACAGGGTTTCTCTGTATAGCCCTGGCTGTCCTGGAACTCACTTTGTAGACCAGGCTGACCTCAAACTCAGAAATCCAAATCTGCCTGCCTCTACCTCCCGAGTGCTAGGATTAAAGGCGTGTGCCACTACGCCCGGCAGGATTATTTTTTAATATATATGATGTATTAAATATCACACACATATCATACTTGTTCTATAGACTTTAAAACTTTTTGCAATATCATCTAGTAGCTGGGCATTATTCAAATTTCTCCAATGCCTTCACATTTATCTGGTTTGTCTGAATCAGGAGTCAGACAGAGCCACGTTAGATAATGATTTTTATCTCTCTCAATCCATACCAGGGTTTTTCTCCTGCTCTTACTTCCTTTGACAATAGATACATGAATCTTTTGGAAGAATAAATACACTACTCAACTATGCTGCATCTCATGTTTGGATGATTGGATCCCTGTGGTGTCTGTCTTTCAACACATCTTTCCAAACATTGTATTGCTATCACTATGAAAGCCTGAGTCCCTAACATACAGGATGTCTTTCAGACCCATCTTTTTTTATCTGAGGAACTCTCAGGTCACATAGAGAAGTTTTGAATCAAGGGAGAGAAACAAAGTAGAAATTTCCTGTAAACTGACCTGGTGAGCTTTAAAAGTGATAATCGGTGAACATTAATGAGTTAAAAAATTAAAAAGTAAGCCGGGTGTGGTGGCGCATGCCTTTAATCCCAGCACTTGGGAGGTAGAGGCAGGCGGATTTCTGAGTTCGAGGCCAGCCTGGTCTACAAAGTGAGTTCCAGGACAGCCAGGGCTATACAGAGAAACCCTGTCTCGAAAAACCAAAAAAAAAAAAATTAAAAAGTAGATGCTGGAAGGAAAACAGCCTTCTGAGGAATCATTAATGATAAACATGTCACTGGTGTCAGGGTCTCTGGAATCACAACGTGTCACTGTGGTTCTGTCCCTCTGGACAAAATGATTTGTTTCTCTCAATGGAACTCATTCATAATAGCAGGTCAGAGCTAATTCGAGCTTTTATTTTGAATATGTAGATCATAAGCAAAAACATTCTCCCTAACCAAACTATGCAAACCGTGTAATTCTCTGGAGGTTTGATTTCGTTCAGCACATACTTCTCTTAGGGCGTTGCAAGACCTGCTCACAGTACATAAAGTTCTGATGCTGGTGCTGCATTAGGGCAGGCTGGTCTTACTACATGGGAAGTGTTGCTTATAAAGCCCTATTTCATTCTGAGGATCTGCTTTATGTAGCCTTGACTGTTCCCTGGTCAAAATGTGATGGAGGAGGGGAAGTGCCATATGCAGAGGACTTTTGAAAACTAAGTGAAATGATCATATCCTGAGCTACATGTAGTTGTGTTATAGTGCATGTGTGTGTATGTGCTTGTGTGTGTGCAAGAGAGACAAACACAGAGACAAGGACACACACACACACACACACACACACACACAGAGAAACCTTGTGGTTCCCCAGTGATGAGGGAACTGTTGAGCTGAGCTTGCCCCATCGGTTAACATTTGTCTCTGGAATCCCATGTTGAGTGTTTTATGAATACTTTAGAATGGCACAGAGCAGCTGGGCGTGGTGGCGCATGCCTTTAATCCCAGCACTCGGGAGGCAGAGGCGGGTGGATTTCTGAGTTCGAGGCCAGCCTGGTCTACAGAGTGAGTTCCAGGACAGCCAGGACTATACAGAGAAATCCTGTCTCGAAAAAAAACAAAAAAGAAAAAAAAAATAGAATGGCACAGAGCATATGCTAGGACTTGGAAAACCTGTAAGAGATTGGAGCGCCTTAGTTCTCAAGAATGAATTATACTAATATAGGACTGTAAAACACTTTGTTTTTCTTCGACCTTCCAGATAAGTATCCAAGTTTTTGTTTGCTTTGGCTTCTTTGTCCTTTTAAGGAAAACACAGCTGTATGGAGAACTTTATTTTGTCTTCTCACGGCTTTTTAATGCTCCCAAATTAAGGTAGATGATTTCCCATTGACGTCTACAGTCTTTTCCACTAACTTATCAAGCAGCAACGATTTACAGCCTGCACACATCTGTTTATCAAACGATAGATATTTCTGACTCTCACACCAAAGCCAGCTTTCACCCAATTAATTATGTACTCTGTCTGCTCTTTTAAAAATGTTAATATAGCGTAGACCTACTTCATATTTATTAAGTTGTTTTTATCTTTTATTGCTTCTTCTTATTTTTAATTCTATCTGAATGTCATTAAATAGAATCTTAGGTGATTTTGCACACCTCTAGAAGAAGTACAAAAATTCCATTGTTGCTTTGAAATTTATAAGCACAAAAAACATTTTCTGTTTCTCAGTGAAGTCATATAGTGCAATTCTATTTTAGGGAATTTTCTTATGCTTGTATAATTGTATCTGTGGAGCAGTGAATCAAGTTCTGGGCAGCTGAGTACATGGCTGAGGATTGCAGATCCTCTGGGAGCTTACTAACTCAGAGATCAAGTCAAATTATGATCACAGCATAGGTAGTAGGCTTGTATCTTTCTCTTCAACACGCATGGTTGGTGTTAGGGACAGAGATACACATGAAAGATGTATTTCTCTTTCAAACTTCCAGTTAATGGTGAGAGTGCTGGAGAAGAGAGCCGAGCTCCAGGGCCTTAGTATTCCATTCTGACAGGGGTGTTCACCTGCAAGTCTGGCTCTTTGAATGTACAGACGTTCTCAAGGGTTTTTGTTTTATGTTGTTGCTGTTTTGGTGGTGGTGGTGGGGGTGGGCACAAATGATCACATGAATCAACACAGTTTCCAGACAGAGAGTCTGCAGGCTGGGAACAGAATCTTAAACCACACTTTGTAACCCACCATTCCCCTCCCCAGAACAGTCTGAGCCAGGGCTCATAAGCACAAAGTGAGGAGACTTTACCAAGCACAGAGCCATGGCCTTGCCATGGCCTTTGTTTCATTTCTGAGGCAATGGATTGCAGCCTTGAACCTCTGCTTTTCAGAAGAATACCCATGTCTGTTCCTCTCCCACTCCCTTTCCCTCTAACACATTTCCAAATCTGACACCGATAAGTTTAAGCCAACATTGGTATCGGATTCCGAGTCTAGAGAAGATAAATAGGATATTTAAAAATTCACAAATGGTCTTCTGGGATGAAGTTTTATAGGGACAGCTTTTGGGTTTAAAACAGACTGTGTTCTTGACTATGCAATTGTGCATTTTGCCTCCTGGGTGGCTTTGGAAGCCAAATCCCAAGACAGTTATTGTATGAGAATAGAATTGCTTTACCACCTAATGGTGAAGCCTGGGACATATTAATGAAGAAAAATTACTTAAAGTATAAAGTTTATTATCATATGTGATTAAAAAATTATTATAGGGAATGAATTTCCATTTTTCCTTCCTCCCTCGTTCCCTCTGTCTTAGCCAATAATAATAATAATAATAATAATAATAATAATAATAATAATAACATATAAAATATATTTTATGAAATACCAGAGTATATCTGTGGTCCTGCTAATTGGCCTCTATTCATCTGAGGATCTAGTGAGGATCTGGGACATGATTTAACAAGTTCTGGTTCTAAGAGAACCTGCTAAACAATAATAAAACTGGATATTGGTAAAAATGTGTTCTCACATGTCCTCAAATCTCACTAACAGGGCTTTGAAGAAATTACAAGAATTAACAAGGACAAAGGGAAGAGGAGATATCTTCATTGAGTTGCAAATGGAAGACTTTATGAGGTGCCGGAAGCTGGAAAACAACAGAAACTATGTAGCAACTCAGAAAGAGGGCGGGGACAGAAAGATGCAAACATCTAGGAAGGGGTATGTCATGAGGCCAGCCATATTATTCCTTAGTGATCTAGAAGCTACTATGCAACTGAAGAAACACATACACACACTTATTAAAGTGACAGAAATAAATATACCAGACATCTGGTTTTGATTATATATTTCACTTGAATGAAAAGACTTAAAAACAGCCGTGGTGGCTCACGCCTTTAATCGCAGCACTTGGGAGGCAGAGGCAGGCGGATTTCTGAGTCTACAAAGTGAGTTCCAGGATAGCCAGGTACACAGAGAAACCTTGTCTCAAAAAAAAAAAAAAAAAAAAAAGACAAAAACAATGTGAATCTGTGAATCCCTGAAGATAGGATTATTACAGGAATGAGATGTCATAAAAATAATAATACAACTGTAGAATTTGGGGGCTGGTGAGATGGCTCAATGGGTAAGAGCACCCGACTGCTCTTCCAAAGGTGATAAGTTCAAATCCCAGCAACCACATGGTGGCTCACAACCATCCGTAACGAGATCTGGCTCCCTCTTCTGGAGTGTCTGAGGACAGCTACAGTGTACTTACATATAATAAAATAAAATAAATCTTTAAAAAAAAAATAATAATACAGAAAAGTAAGAGACCTTTGCAATAGCCCACCACGAGGTAGAAAGGAGGAAAACGAGAAAAGAGAAAAAGGTGTTCAGGGATAGCATGCCATTTCTGCAGGACATGTCAGAGTCTAGGTGTCTTCAATAGGGGTCCCTCAGCCTTGTTTTCTTTCTGGAATCCTAGTAGGCAAGTGGTCAGATTTCATCTTCTGAGTGACAAAGTGGGGGACTGACTTATCTGAGAGTTACAACCTTCAGATAGCACGCACGTCCCTTAGCTCAGATAAATTTTGCAGTACAATTGATAGCAAGAAAACACAATCCTTATTTGAAGCTTGACTCTGACATCACCAGCAAGTGACCTCAGGTAAACTCACCAACTTGATCTTAAAATTTTCTGTAAGTTAGGAAAATTGTTGCTGAGTTGTGACGACGACGAAATGAGATCCCTATGCAAGAGCTTCCAAGGGAGCTGGAGACCTCGATAAATACCATCATTGTTTTGTTTTTTTTTTTTTTTTCATTAGTTCATAGCAATCAATAATTATAGCAAAAGTGAGTCCTCTTAGAATAATTAAGTTACTTGGCCCAGTAACCTTTGGCCAAATATTACTCTGAGAATACTGTATTGGCTTGCTTTAGACTCTTGCTAAGTGACCTAGCTGTTGCCTGAGAAACAGTGACTTAAACGAGACGCATAGATTTCTGCCTAAGTGTGATAGATGAGGCCAGATAACAGAAGGGAAACGGGGGAAGCTCAGGGAAGAGGGAGGAAAGGGAATTGACTTTGGTTTTTCCCAGGGTGAGTGTCATTTTTCTTCGATTTGGCACCATGTCTTCTTTGATCACTTGAGGTCTAGGTATCAAATACCGATGCATGCTTCATAAAAGCGGCAGGCTTGACAGGGAAGGGGGGAGGGGTGTGGTTGAAAGGTTCAGAGATAGGGAGGGAAGAAAGAGGTAGTGCTTAGCACCAGTTGCCAGCCTGGAGAGGAACAGCCATGACACAACAGGGTGCAGACTGATGGAGGAGGCTGGACCTGAGCATCTGGAGAGGCACACTGGGATCCAAGCCCCTCCCCTCCCCTCCCCGCCGCTTAGTTTCCTTTCAAACCTCAACCTTTCAAACTCCAACCTTAACCCAAAGAGCTAGCCTATGATGCATCTGTTTAAAGCCCTCATTTGACAAATGAGGAAATATAAGCAGAGAGGCAACATAATAATTTGTCCACAGTTGAAGTCTTAGCCGAGTGGAGATTTGTGCCGGGGTGAATCTCGTGTCTAAGTCCACCCGCTTTCCCTGTTCTTTCACTCTCTCTTTCCCAGGACATGATTCATCTTTATGAAATAAGTGCATGCAATCTTTTGTGAGGCATAATGCAGTGTATAAATCTGGGACATTTTAGGCATTATTTCACATTTGAAAACCAAAAGACACCTAAATGTCAGAGGAGCGGTGAGAGTCAGGTAACTCTAAATGCATTTCGTTTGCTTTTTGCTGGTGGGACAGTCAGAAAGATACGGTGAATGTGGGGCTGACGTGGAGAATCAGGGAGACCAGTGCAAAGGTGGTGAGTTTTAGCATTTCAAGAGAAAAGCATAATAGTCATATTACTTCGTGGTACTAGAAAAATGCTCAATCTCCGAATTTGTTTCCTACATTATAAAATTGTAGTGTATAGTGCGATCTTTCTGAGTTTTAAACTAAATGTCCCAGATGCTGCTTTAGCTTTTACCATGACAGCACAACCCCATGCCCTTTTCTTTTATTAACAGCCTACAGCCAGAGGAAACACAGCACACAGGCACATCACCTGAGAATCCACTATCTGAGCGTGTGCTGACTCAAGTGAATGTCTAGTCTGAATCTCCAGCAAGGGCCCAGGTGAAGCCTTAGAGCCGATCCTGGGCCACAGTGAGAACATAACGCTCCTGCTGTAAAATTAAACATTTATGCTGTGCAGGAAGGTGGGGGTATGTGTCTTTAATCCCAGCACTCAAGAAACAGGGGCAGGCAGATCTCTGTCGGTTTAAGACCAGCCTGGTCTACAGAATGAATTCCAAGACAGGCAGGGTAACATGGAGAAAAAGAAACAAAAAACAAAAACAAAATCAACAACAACAAAAATTTACACTTTTTAATCAACCTATCAGCATGTGCTTAGCAAGTATGTGCTTTGTGAACAGTTGTGCAATATGGCAAAATATAAGCCTTATTTACATCTCTTTCAGGATTTTTAAAATCTGAAAGAGTGCTTGAAACGGTAAGATATTATATGGAGGAGCTATGATGCTTCTTTATAGTTGGGATAGGAGAGAGTATCACAGTAACTCACTGCCTGCAAATGGGTACCATGACAGTGGACACTTTGATTCAGTTTTCTTATTTTAGAAGTATGGGAATGGGTTGGAGAGGCTTAAGGACACACCCAAGGTCACCCAACCCATAAGCCCGCAGAGCTGGAAATAAAATCAGCTAAGTTCCATGAGAGAGAGAGTTACACCACTGATCTTGGTAGTGCTATGCTGGTGGAGGTGGTGGCGGTGGTGTTCCTGAAGGTGACAAAGGTGCTAATAGTAATGAGGAGGACTGAGTAGGGACTCTTTTCCTTAACAAAGACCATCTCTGCTATCTTTTTTTTTTTTTTTTTTTTTTTTTTTAACTAGTGTAGTTTGTTCTGGATGAAGGAGAAAAACTGAGTGGCTTCAACCTATAAAACTAGGACAAAGAGAGGGCCTGGGGCATCCCAATGTACTCTTGGCCTGTTTGGGTCTTCCCCGTGTGCAGTAAAGAGGACAGAAGCAAAGAATCGACACTGAACTCACGAGCGAGGGTACAAAAATACACAGGAGTTCCACTGAATGCATCTGGCAAGCATTTCGTCTTCCCTTAAATAAAATAAATTCCCTTAATAAAGCCAATGGAGGCAGAGTTGGTGGTGGGGGTGAGGGGTAAAGAGGACAGGAATGATTTATGTCAGGACCAGAAGAAGCCCTGGACGGCTCAGAACGACCTATTTAGAACTGCTTGATCTAAAGCCAAGTTAGACACTGGTTTCCCTTCTTGTGCCAATCTTACATTTAAAAAAATATAACTTTTATGAATATCATCATTAGTGCTATAAGCACAGGGAAGTATAAGTTAATTCTACAGTAAAGTGATTATTAAATCCATTAGTCATATACTGGGAATCCATAATTAACTTATTCGCCAGCATCAAGTAAATGATTCTACTGTGTGCTTTAAGAAAGCAATTGTTCACTAATATGCAAAATACAGCAGAACTATTAGATCATAAAGCCATGCAATCTTATAATTAAATTATAAATTTTACATATTTTAATAATGTGCTTTATATACTTTAATTGTTTTCTACGCAAGATTAAAAGGAGGTGCCATGGTTTTTCTCAGACATATTATATCTTGACCTGAACTATGCAATACTTAATAATAATTGATGAGTATCTACCAGGGATGACAGCAGTCTTTCAGGAGCAGCAGATATTTCTTTGGACTATTGCAGAGAATTAAAATGAAGGTATGCATTAGTTTTAAGTGGAGTCACAGCTATACCCTTGGGCTTTCTTTGTTTCCCCCCCTTTGCTGTTATAACCACCATAGGCATCCACATTCTATTTGCAGGCCACACCAATGGACTGGCCCCTATTCGCACTGCCTTAGTTGTATGTGTGGATAAAGGCAACATGCACATTAAATTCTCTGCAGGGAACTTGTGCACCCACATGAGCCATCTGTTGTTGTTATTGTATTCTGGATTAAATAATGATGCCATTATTTTCCATGTGCAGAATTAAATGTATTTGAAAGAACTGGGAAATACCACAGATCTGTGTTATGGGGAGTTGTTTGAGTTTTTCTAAATCTTGATTGCTGCAGAGGGTCCCCCTTTCTTTTCCTTTGGATAGCGCTAAACTCTCGCTGGCATGGTTACTCTATCCCAGCCCGCTTTCCAGTTTCTAGAAGTATTGTGCATAGAAGATGCCCTGTGTCTGAGGAGAGCCAATGGTTCATTTATCCCTCCAGTCATTCAGCAAACATATAGAGAGTATAGCAGATACTCAACCCTGAGCTCTGCATTAGAGGTATAGGGTTGAAAGGAGAGATGGTATTATTTGACTTGGGCTCAGGAATAAGCCCAACTTGTACTGGATGTTTTAAGCACATTAGCTTGCCCATGTTTGCTATAACAACACAGCATGGTATAGTGACTTGAGAGAAATCCATTTTTCGGGTTTTTTTGTTTTTGTTTTTGGTTTTGTTTTTCGAGACAGGGTTTCTCTGTGTAGCCCTGGTTGTCCTGGAACTCACTTTGTAGACCAGGCTGGCCTCAAACTCAGAAATCCACCTGTCTCTGCCTCCCAAGTGCTGGTATCAAAGCTGTGTGCCACCACTGCCCTGTGAAATCCATTTTTCACAACTTCATAGCCTTGAAGTCCAACGTCAAGGTGCTCAGCACACTTCTCTTCTTGTAGATAAGAATCATCTGAAGATCCCTTAGCCCTGGAGCTAGAAACGCGTGTCAGCTGCCATGTGAGTTCTGGGAATGGGTCCTCTTGATCAGCAGGCCATCTCTCCAGCCCTGTTTTATCCCTTGCCTTCATCTCAGCCACAGTCTCACCTACTGCAGGTTTATTATTCATATCCAGCTGCTGGTCAAATGTATCCAATGGATGTGAGCAGGGAGAGAGAGAGAACATGCTCATACAATGTTTACTATTGCATAGTTCTATGTGATTGTTCCATTTTATTATTGTTGTCCTTAAACTTAATTTGTAAAATCAGTCTTATCACAAGTATGTATCGGAAGAAAACGGTGTATGCAGATTTAGTGCTAACTATGATTCTGGGCATCTTCTTGTAACAGATCTTGAGAGTGTTAGGAACACAAACCCAGGACAGGTTACAGGGCGTGGCTGCCATGCCCCACCCTCCACCCTAAACTTCTCCAAGCCCCAGGGCTGGGGTGCTTCCCTCAGTTGACCTTCCCTGTGGTTTTACTCCAGTCTTTTGGTTACCTGGCCCTTTTGTTTACCCTTTACTCTCCGGCCTCTCCTCCCCTCCCAGGCTGGCTCAGGACTATCACAGTGGTCCTTGCCTCTAGCTTTGCTCTTCCTTTTATCTACAATAAACCTCCTCCTCTTCTTCCTCCTCACCCATTCTCCTGCTCCTCCTCCCTCCTTCCTGGGAGCCTTCAGGTCCTCCCCCCACCTTTTTTCCCCACTCATTGAGGTGATTATTGCATTCACCTTCTAAAGGCAAGATCTTGGTACCTTTTTGGTTCAAAATCTCCGACTTGAGAAAAGGAATCATGATTTGAGTACAGATTATTACACACATATGGCTGTCATGTTCCAGAACCTGGAATGGGAAATGTGAAAAGAGGATGATGATGATGATGATGGCAGCTTGATAGGGATGGGTAGATATGGATCAGTTGAGGTACTGCACATAGAAATAAGTTACAAGTCGGATCTAGAAGCCAATTGGCCTACTGAGATCTCACTTATGCTACTAGAATGCGGATTAAAATAGGCTATTATAAGGATTAGATGAGTCAATTTAACAAAAAAGTTTGTAACAGGATCTGGCACATCATAACAATGGTGGCTTATAATAATAATAGTAATAGAATAATAATAATAAATATGTGGTGGCTTGAATATGCTTGGTGTGCCTTGTTGGAGGATGCTGTCACTGTAGGCAGGGCTTTGAGTGCTCAAGCTCCACCCACTGTGGAAAACAGAGCCTCTTTAGCAAAGATTACTGCTGCCTGCAGAAGCCAGACTCCTCCTGGCTACCTTCAGGTCAAGATGTAGAACTCTCGGCTCCTCCAGCCCCCTGTCTGCACACTGCCATGCTTCCTGCCATGATGATAACAGACTGAACCTCTGAAACTGTAAGCCAGCCCCAATTAAATGTTTGCCTTTATAAGAGTTGCCTTAGCTCTATAAGCTCTAACCTTTCTTACTCTCCTCTCTAGCCCTCCTCTCTCTCTCTCCCTTCCCCCTTCTCTGTACATGGCCATGGCCAGCCTCTCTCTCTTTCTACCTTTTCTCTTTCCCCCTGCCTTTCTACAATAGAGCTCTTAAATCATTAAAAAAAAAAAAAAAAAAAAGAAAAAGAGCCGAGTGTGGTGGCGCATGCCTTTAATTCCAGCACTTGAGAGGCAGAGGCAGGCGAATTTCTGGGTTCAAGGCCAGCCTGGTCTACAGAGTGAGTTCCAGGATAGCCAGGGCTACACAGAGAAACCCTGTCTTAAAAAACCAAAAGAAAAAAAAGTTGCCTTGGGGCTGGAGAGATGGCACTGACTGCTCTTCCAGAGGTCTTGAGTTCAATTCCCAGCAACCACTAGGTAGCTCACAACCATCTGTAATGGAATCCAAGGTCCTCTTCTGATGTGTGTCTAAAGACAGCTACAGTGTACTCATATACATAAGATAAATAATTTTTAAAAACTTTAAAATATATATATTTTTTAAAAAAGTGTTGCCTTGGTCATTGATGGTGTCTCTTCATAGCAATGAAAATCCAAACTAAGACGTGTGTGTGTGTGTGTGTGTGTGTGTGTGTGTGTGTGTGTGTGTGTGTATGAATTGGTAGTTGTAGTATTTAACCACTGTTCCTAGAATGCATCTACTGATGCATTCACACTGCTTGGAGCAGCATTCCTTGGATCGTCTCTACCTATCTCCAGTTGGCATCTTTTCCTTGAACATAACTGATAAACCAAGTGCCAAGTGAGTGCTCAGAGAAGTAACTCTGTTGTGAGGGCTGCTTCAAAAAAAGCTGTTCAGGAGAAACAAGAGTGTTTGGCCCTGGAAATCTAGGGCTTTTCTCTGCCTGGCCATATGGAGAATCCATGGGAATGTAGATACAACAGTGGGCTGCTGGATGCCACAGAGCTCTTGCAGAGGATTTACCTTCTTACCCAGGCGAAGATATGGGGCCCAAGGAAGGTCCACCCATTTAGCAAAAACGGAAATGTGTGAAGAATTCAGGCCCTACCAGGCCTCCTTACTTGGATCCTCCTACTTTGTGACAATCTAAAACAATCTAAACAATCCAAACTAAACTTAGCTTCTGAAAATTGGCTGACAGAGCAAGGGCTTGTTTAATTTGAGTTTTGGACACAATTTGTGGCAGCTCCATTATTGACACATGGGGGACTTGGCTCTGTCCTGTTTATATAACAGCAGTTGATAGATAGTGACTTCATAGTTGGATATTTATGAGAGCTTTCATTTCAAATAATATAGTTTTGGCCTATGGCAATGTTAAGGCTCTTACCTCTTATTATGGAGAAGCTAAATCTTTAGGATATTGTAACCATAACTGCAGGGTCCCTTTGATCTACCCGGAAGAACTGCAAAAGTTAATATTTTTGAAAGCAATGGAAGCTTTATTATAAAAAGTCTCATTGGGAAGTTATCTGTCCCTAAAACATATAGGCTCCCAGAAGGTCAGATGGATAAAAGAGCAACTTTTCATCCTCTTTTTCCCCTTATGATTCCTATCCCATAACAAGGTAATTTAAAAGGAGCGGTGGGGGGAGTCTCTAGCTTTCCTTTAGAGAAACCCAGTATCTTGCCCTCCAGCTAGGTCCCAGTTCTGAGGAAAGCTGCTGCCAACGTCCATTGTTCATAGTTCAAGGACAATAGCCCCAGCTGTGTCAGGTATGAGGCTTCCGCTGACAAATGCTGTCCCATCCTTGAAAACTACCACTGTACTTGGGGTGGCCTTCTTCGATCCAGCTCTGAGAGCATATCCTATTCAACAGTATTGAGATCCTTGGGATTCTGTGGGTTATAAATCTTGGCAATATGATGGGAGAGTCTCAGTAGTAAGGAAATTACTGATTAAGATTAGATGGTGTTAATCCCTCTGTGGGAGAATAAGACCATACCTTAGGGTTTCCATTGCTGTGAAGAGACACCATGACCAAGGCAAGTCTTATAAAGGACAACATTTAATTGGGACTGGCTTACAGGTTCAGAGGTTCAGTCCATTATCATCAAGGTGGGAGCATAGCAGTGTCCAGGCAGACATAGCTCAGGAGGAGCTGAGAGTTCTACATTTTGATCTGAAGGTTGCTAGGAGAAGCATCTCAAAACCCACCCCTAAACTGATACACTTCTTCCAACAAGGCCACACCTCCTAATAGTGCCACTCCCTGGGCCAACCATATTCCAACCACCACAGATGACTACCATGATTTTGAGCCAAATTTTAAACACACTTGATTTTTAATTTTTTTTAAAGATTTTATTTTATTTATTATATGTAAGTACGCCCTCTTCTGTAGCTGTCTTCAGACACTCCAGAAGAGGGCGCCAGATCTCGTTACAGATGGTTGTGAGCCACCATGTGGATGCTGGGATTTGAACTTATCACCTTCAGAAGAGCAGTCCAGTGCTCTTACCCGCTGAGCCATCTCACCAGCCCCACACTTGATTTTTATTGGAATGTGCAACCCAAGAGCTGACCAGTGAGTGACTGCCTCTTAAGAAGGGGTAATGAGAGCAGCCCTTAGAACTCTTTTAAGGAGTAAAATCACTAGTCATTCAAGGCAGATTTACAGAAGACAATAGAGCTTTAAGGAAACAGAGAAACATAAACAAAACACAAAAGCCAGCCTTCATCATGTAGTCAACTTGTGATTAGGGAGGGGTTAGGGAAGGGTAAGGCATTCCCCCAAATTAAGGTCATAGGTTGGGGCCAGTCAGGTTCCAGGAAACAGACAGAAGCTTATTTTTAACAATACAACGTAATGGCTCCTGCCTTCAAAATGGAGTCAGGCAGGTTCCTCAGTGGGTAATAGCCCTAGCAGTGTCAGGTCAGAGGCTAATGCTGCCCCATCCTTGAAGACAACCGTGGCACTTGGGGTAACCTTTTGTGCTCCATCTCTGAGAGCTTATCCTATATAACAATACTCTTCACAGACGACCCTAGGAGTCTGTAGAGAAGTGCCAAGTAGCTTTCTGCAGCTCTCTGGAAAGGAAAGGGGTGGAGCGAAAGGCTGAGAAACAAAAACTGTCTGGGAAAACACAGCAAGAGCTAAATGACTAGACCAAAAACAACAACAACAACAACAACAACAGCCAACCCAACCAACCCAACCCAAACTGGGCATGAAGCAAGGGCAGCAGACAGCTTAGTAGAGGCCTTAAGCTTTCTCATTCTTGTTTTAATAATGCAGAAAATTATTAAACAGGGCCCAGAGCAACTGCTCTCTCTTTTGAGAGATCAGTGAGAGAAGCTATACTTGGAACTGGTGCTGGAGTCCCAACCACCATCACCCCAGACTCGGACTGTATTCGGAGATAAGGCCTGTAGAGGGATGATTAAGTGGAGATAAGAGCATTAGAGTGGGTTCAAATCCACAGTGCCTGGTATCTCTGTAAGAAAAAGAAAGTTAGACATAGAACAAATATAATGAGAAGCTTGTGTAGAGACAGGAAAGATAGTCACCTATGAGCCAAGCATAGAAGTTTTAGAAGAAACCTTGGCTCAAGGACTTCTACCTTACTGTCACACACACTTGCTTTGTTGATAGACCAAAATGCCTGGGAAAAAAAATCAGCTTAAGGGAGAAGGGTTTAGTTTTGGCTCATGGTCTAAGGTTATCCTGGTGATGGGTTTGAGGTAGCTGGTCACTTGTATCTGTAGGAGGAAGCAGTGGAGACGTTCTCCTTATTTAGTCTGGGACCCTAGACCACAAGATGGTGCTATGTCCACTCTCAGTATGGATCATCCCACCTCAACCCCATCCAGATGATCCCTCACACACATAACCCAGAGGCTAGCCTGATCTAAGGGCATACCCAGAGGCTTGTTCCCTAGATCCCATCAAGCTGACAACTAATATTAACCATAACAGCTAATGAACTGAATTGTGGGACAATAAATTCTGTTGAGCTACCCAACCTATAGAATTTATTATAGTGGTGCGAGCAAACTCTTGCGTTGTTTGGAGGAAGAAAGGGAAGAGAAAAAATTAATTTACAACCATGCAAATCACCAAATACAGGTGGTGCCACTTAAAGGAAGATTTATCTTTAAATTATGTATATGCGTGTATTGGGAGGCATTACGTGCATTCGAGTGCAGGTGTCTATGCAGGTCAGAAGTGTTAGACCTCCTTGGAATTGTTAGAGTGACATAAACCACATACTGGAGTGATAGGTGGTTTATGAGCAGCTCAATGTATGTCCTGGGAACTGAACTTAGGTCCTCTGGAAGAACAATATGTTTTTACATGCTGAACATCTCTCCATGCCATGGTAACACTTTCCAAAGCACGAAGTACTAAATGTCGAGCCCTGTCATGTCTTGTGCTTGCATTCGTCTATAGGCCAAGTCTGGGTTCCCCTGCAAAGCTCCCAAAGTCTGGTACCTCAGGTGAGTTGAAAGGTTAGGTTTCAAAGATATAAACTCAAGACTTCTGGCTTTCATCTGTCTCTTGTCTTATTAAGTTTTAAGAAAGAGTTACTTGTCACAATTCCTTTAATATCTAAACATTAAAAAAAAAAATCTGGTTCCAAATGTGTTTTTAGCAAAGACTATGTCTTCCTATTTCCCATACATGTTTCAAGTATCAATGTGGTTCTAACAGAATTTTCTCATTTACCTGCTCCACTGTAGTCTATGAAACAAGACTTGAACTGTACAGAAAAGATAAAAACCCTTCCTGGGAACTGAAAATTAAGTGGAAAGTAAGTCTCTGGGGACCCAGCCTTGTGGGCAATATTTAGCAAAACCTTTCTTAAACTTTTGCTTGAACCATATTGTAAACTCTGCTCAGTTGAGAGCAAGTTTTAATAAGAGTAAGGCCAAACACTGGTCACCCTCTTGCTTCCTGCTTTGTGATGTGATCTATTTCCTTAAAGGTGCCCCCATCATAGCCATCTACCACAGTAGGATGCACCCTTGCCCGAGCCCCACCTTGCAGTTTAGACTTCTCGCACCCATAATTATAAACCATAAACCTTATTCCTTCAGAGTGTTATCCTGCTTTAGGGATCTTATTACAGGAATGCAAAAACAAACTATTATAAGTGCTTTCTTCTTAAGGACATCTGCATGTTCTCCAGCAGCAAGGCATAAGCAAAAAGATTGGATAGGCATGGTGGTGTATGCCTTTAAAACTAGCACTTGGAAGGCAGAGGCATGAGAATTTCTGTAAGTTCAAGGCCAGCCCAGTCTACATAGCAAGTTTCAGGACAGCCAGAAATACCTAAAGAGACTCTGTCTCCAAAAACAAGCAAGCAAGCAAGCAAGCAAGCAAGCAAGCAAGCAAATAATGGATTGCAAATCTCCTAGAATTTCCCTGGGTCAAGGATTCATGCAAATTGGTCCCTGTTTCAGTTTTGCAAGGAGCCAGGCTGATATTTATTGTCAGTAGCCCCTGTACCTAGTTTGATGTTGCTGTCATCTGTTTATTTTAGAAGAGTTTGGGAATGGGGTAAATGAGAATTAAAAGATTATTAGGTAAAAGTACAAAAGCCTGGGGTTCACAGTGTAGGGACTGACATACTAATTAGAAATTCCAGGAACTCTTCACACTTTTAGTGGCACTAATCTTCTACTTCAGCTGTCAAGAGAGAGCAAGTGGGTTTTATTTTAAGCTGTCAGGCCGACTTTAGTGTTTGCTGAGACAAGAGAGAGAGAGAGAGAGAGAGAGAGAGAGAGAGAGAGAGAGAGAGAGAGAATCTGTTTTTGAAAATGGAAACCTGGTGCTTGATACCCACTTTTTGTTTTTAAGATGCTCCTAAATCTAGAGGACTGGATCCATTAGGTGCCAACAAAAGCCAGTTAAACCAGATCCTATGAGCTTTGTTTTGTTTTCCCCAATAATGTGTCTTTTATTTTTATACAGCAACCTCTCAGCGGTAGTCCCAATAAAAAGAGCTATCATTTACCGTGCACCCAGCAGCATGCCAGGATCGGTGGCGGCGGCAAGCGTTCTGCACACCTCGCATCTTTGTGTGCATCAGACATGTTGTATCGCATGGTGGCTCTCTACAGAGAAGGAAATAAAGCTGAATGAGGTTAAATCAGGCCACAGACCTTTGTGATGGAGGGCAGGACCAGGACTTAAACCCAAGAGGACTCAGGTCAACGGCTCCAGTCCACAGATGGAGCTCCTCACCAGGTCAATTCAGTTTGTCCATTTCATGTCCATGTCAGCCTGATGAGCTACTGTTTGGGGGGGTCGTGAGTTCAGCCGGCTTGTCTAAGGTAGGAAGGAGAAGGAGGAGTGCTCCTGTTGTTTGCTCTCTTTTCTTTCATCCTTATTATTGTCCAACAGGTTCATATTTGAGAGACTTCTGACAACTTGTAAGAAGTAAGTAAATAAACGTGCTGAATAAAGTCCTAGTGCAAACAGACCAGGTTTGAATCCCAGCTCTTCCCATGTATATTATAACTTCCCATGAATATAGTCACCAGGCAACCACCTAACTTCAATGAGTCATGACTTCCCTTGTTTGTAAAATGAAAATGAGTTAATAGCGTCTTAGAAGGTTAGAGTCAGGACAAGAGATAGGCTAGATAAGGTCCTTGGTATGTGGTTGGCTTTTAATAAATTGCTGTTGACTGGTGTCTTTGCAACCAGGACTCCTGCTGTTTTATGTGACTTATAACATCAAGTCTATCTAAAATATTGGAGAAGAAGCAAAATGAGAAGCCACTGGTGGATGGCATTATGGTGATCATTCTTAATATTTTCCCCAAGCAAACTGCATACAAGTTGTTTTATGCCAGTGTTCAATCTGGAAAAACGTTATAAAACTTTGAGCAGACAATGGCCCGCTAGTGCAGTGCTTGCTGAAGCACCATATGCCTTTCTGATAAAGATATAACTTTATTGCTTTTTATGTACTTTCTTGTTTAATACAGTAAGCAAATGGGAGATAATTTGAAATACTTTTACCACCGTTTACAGTGTCAGAACATGCAACTTACCTTTAAGAATGCAAATGATTCATTGCCAGCATTATAAAAGACAACAAACGCATCTTAAAAACAATCTCTTGCAAGGTGCTGAAGGGGTCAGATTCTTAGGCTCCGCCCTCTGTGGTTATGAAATGGGATGCTCTTGTGAACTGTATTCTTGGAGCATCTGAGCTGGGTCAAATATATCTTTGTGATCTCTGTAGGTTCTTTTAGAGGCAAGGGGTGAAAAGCTGGCTCCTCTGTGCTTGAAAAGAAGTATTTAAAATTCCTTTGGGAAGAAGTATGATGTTTGATGGCAAAGAGTCCAAAGATACCTCTGGTTTGGGGGGGCGTTAAATAGTTCTGGCAGAGGGAGAGGGACTGTGGAATCACAGGTAACAGATCATTGCACAGTGTCTTTCTTCTTGGAACTGCAGCTTTTCCTTGCACTGATATACTGTAGTCTTATAACCCTGGTTCTTGGTAGACAGTATCTGAGGTGCATGCATTGCGTCCTTTTGTGGGAGCTGGTAGGAACCAACGAAGAGAACACTGGGTTTAGGCGGCATGGCTTTTAGACATGGTTGTGCTGTGTCTCATCTGGGATGTATCTTGTGGTCTCTGACCCTTACCTATATTAATATGGGAATAGACTGATTGAACCTCGTGATGTCCTAGCTACTTCTGAAGTCTGACTTTCTAGAGATGTAAATGATGTGTGTGTGTGTGTGTGTGTGTGTGTGCGCGCGCGCGCGCGCGCGATCACGTGTCCAACTAGTTAGCACCGATTTAAATGAATTATGTCACATTTTCAAAACACCTTCATATTTTTAATCTTATTTTTAACCCTCCCACAAACCTGTGAACTAGGAAGGGTAAATGCTTTTGTCCCATTTGATATATTAGGAAAACTTAGGCAAATAGAGATTAAGTTAATGGCAGAGTCCAGGTCTCCTGACTCTCATTTCTGGGTTCCTACACTAAATTAAGCTTGGATTAGTCTATTGGGATAAGTGTGAAAGGGTATACAGCTGAATTCTTTGTGGAAAAAAAAAAGTAACTTGATAAATTATATTAAATTACTACAGTAGATAGAAAACAAACTTGTATTTCCCTGGTGGAGAATTTGCCTTTGAATCCCACTGTGAAATGGATTAGAACGTTTTGTTAGGATGTAAGCAATGTACAAATCCAGAAAAGGTACACATCTCATATCCTTCTAAATGGATAATTTCTCCTGGGACTTCTTTACATTCTGAAGATTCATTTATTATTGCCTTCTAAGGACTGAGACTTTGAATGCCACGGCATCTGAGTCTAAGTTTTATTGGTGGCACCTGTGGTTATCACTTTCCACCCTTTTCCTCTCCGTTTCCTTTGTTCTGCTTCATAGACAAGATTTGATTTATGAATGAGAGCTGTTTGATTCTTCAAGATATAGTTTGGTGAATTGGTTCAATAACTTGTTATTGAAAAGCAAAATCCATCAGGGACGTATCTGCCTACTTTTCAAAGAAGTCTCTCTTAGAGACTCTTTATTTACCACCAGTGCCTCAGCCCTGGATTTTATGAGGACATAGCCATATTTTGTTTGTTTGTCACAGATGTCTATGAAAGGGTTCAATGTAAAAGCCCAGCTTTAAGGCATCCTGTAACATTTGAGAAATTAAACAAATGTCTTAATTCACAAGGTAACGTGCACATCCAGATGGTGAGGCCATTGCCTTTACTGCAACACAGAGCCGATTGGGGTCAGACTTCCAGAAGCCATAAGAGTGAGAAAAGAGCCTTTAATCCCAGTACTTGGGAGGCAGAGGCAGGCAGTTATTGAACTGGAGGCCAGCCTGGTCTATAGAGAGAGTTCCAGGACATTGGCTCTACACAGAGAAACCCTGCCTCGAGAAATAAACAAGCGAACAAAAGAATGAGAGAGATCAGTGTATGGAGCTCCCCTCTTCTGAAAGTCAGATCGGAAGCATTCCTGTTTCTCAGCTATGCTCCTTCTCATTCCTATCTGACAACTGTCCCCAACCCCCCAGCCCCACACCCACCCGCCCCCCATCAGTTTTTAAAGGAGACTTTGGAATTGTATACTTGATCTCCTCAAGAGGGTATCTACAGCGTATTCTACCTGCCGTTCCCACCCTCTGTAAAAGCTGAACACTGCCACGTGGGGTGAGATTTGCTCACCTGGGATGTTCTTTGGTTCCTTCACTTGGTTTACAACTCCGAGTCTCAAACACCAGGGATTGTAATGAAGAGCAGGTCCGCCCTCGGACACTGCTTCGCTGTTCAGTGGCAGTCTTGCCGTTGGATGCCATTTTGTCCTGTTGCAGTCTTTTCATATGTAGACTTTTACCTGTTCCTTCTTGACACTGACATAGAAAATTCAAATGAGACAAAGGGGGAAAAAAAACCCAACCCTGTTTCTTGTCTGCTGCATACATTATTCATGTATTCAGCCAGACTCTTCCCTGTGACAGACACACTGTATAATCTTTCCCTGAAAAGTTCTCCTAAAATAGTTTTCTTCCAGCTGTTTTCTTTTTGTAAGGAGGCATTCACAGTTGACATCTGTTTACACACACACACACACACACACACACACACACACACACACACACATTGGGGGTGGGAGAGAGAATAGGATCAGTTGCCTATAACGCTGCACTGTGCCCTGATGAGCCTTATGGTTACTAAGATGTGGGAAGCATGGCTTTAAAGCATGTGTGCCCAAGCCCTTGACACCATCTCCAGAGTGAATGAGTCTCTAGGACAGTGGTTTTCAACCTGTGGGTCTCAACCCCAACAGGGGTTGCACATTTATATTGCGATTCACGACAGTAGCAAAGTTACAGTTACAAAGTAGTGATGAAATAAATTTTCTGGTTAGGGGGTCACCACAATATGAGGAACTGTATGTATTAAGGGGTTGTAGCATTAGAAAGATTGAGCACCACTGCTCTAGAGTGGTCTACAGGCCTCTAGTGTTCTAGAGGACTCACGAGACTCAGCATATAGTTACATGGTTGCATACATAGGCACATATAGATGATAGATAGATAGATAGATAGATAGATAGATAGATAGGATTCAGCAAGGGGGAATAGTATCATGGGGCACAATCCAGAGGAAATAAGAGCCTTCCTCAGTTGAATCAGCCAGGACCTGCTTAATTCCTCTGATGTAGAATTCCAGCAACTAGGAGATGGTTTGCACTAAGATGCTCACTAGAGAGTCAGTGCCCTGACTTGCACCAGGTGCCAGTCACGTAGCACCTTTTTCCTATCTCATGCTCCAACATTCTAGACTGATGGCTTTGGCAGATGACTTGGGTATCTTAGACTGTTTTCACTGGCTAGAAAATGATGAACCTCCCTCAGACCCAGATTGCCCCATGTCAGCCAAGGGCCAACCCTACAAACAACATTCTAAACTCCATACTTACTACACTCCCTTCCCTATAAGATTGTATAGAGAAGACGTAAAAGAAATACTTTCAAAGTATGCTAAGTGATGGCAGTATGATAGTTGCTTTTGTATCGGCACAGCGGTATCTGTAACTCCAGTTTTAGGGAAATGGCAGTCTCTTCTGGCCTCCATGACATGTACACGCACACACACACACACACAGAGAGAGACAGAGAGAGAGAGAGAGAGAGAGAGAGAGAGAGAGAGAGCTCCCAAACAGATTAAAAAACAAAAACAAGAATTAGAGAGCAGGTTGCAACCAAGAGCAGGTATAATCTTTAAAAAGCTGCTCCTAGGGATCTCCTTCTTCCAGATAAGTCCCACTTCCTTTGCAGTTTTTTTTTTTTTAAATGTGCATTGGTGTTTTGCCTGAATGTATGTTTATGTGAAGGTGCCAAATCTTGCGGTTACAGACAGTTGTGAGATGCCATGTAGCTGCTGTGATTTGAACCTGGGACCTCTGGAAGTGCTCTTAACCACTGAGCTATCTCTCCAGCCCCTAAGTCCCACTTCCTAATGGTTTCTCAGCCTTTCAAAGTATTGCCACCAGCTAGGGAACAAGTATTCAATACATGAGCTTTTGGGGGAATATATCAGATTCAAACCATAAAAGGCAGAAAGAGAGACTGATGGATGAAAGAGATAGAATTGGGGGGGTGGAGTTTGTGTGATATGTATATGTACATGTATATGTGCATACGGGACAGGTTCAATATTGGGTGTCTTCCTCAATTGCTCTCCACCTTACTTTTTGAAGCAGGGTCTCTCACTGAACCTGGAGTTTGCTAACTCATCTAGATTGGCTCCTGTTTTCATTTGCCCAGTGCTAGGATTACAGTCCTCATGCTTGGCTTTGGTGTGTGTGTGTGTACATGTAGGTAAGTGCATATGTGCATATGTGTGTAACTGTGGTGTATTTGTGTATGCTATGTGTTGTATGGTGTGTGTGTTTGTGTGCACGTATAGTGTCCCGCTCTGCCACTTTATCTTATTCCCTTGAAACAGGATGTTTCCCTACAACAGGAATTGGGCTGGCTGGTAGCCAGGAAGCCCTTGGCAATCCTCCTTCACAGAGAACTTACTTCACAGAGCTGGGGTTACAAGAGTGTGACCACATCAGGATTTTTGTGGAGGCTCTGAGAAATGAAAACAGATCCTCATGCTTGCATGACAAGACATCTCCTTAGACCTTCCTGGGGATCTTAATAACAACATCCACCTGCCTTTATTTGAGAAGGAAGCAGGCCAAGGCAGAAGGATGGGAACCACTTAACTCCCAAGATCTCTTGGATATTGGCCTGTTTTCACTAATAGAAGAATACACAGCATGCTTACAAACACTTAAGCCCTCAATGGTCATAGGGAAGCAGATGAACATTCAGCTATGCAGATATATTTTCAAAATTTATGTTCAATTTTCCAAATAGAATAGTCTTTTCTTCCCCCCTAGATCCTGGAAAGGCACCACTATAAACAGACTAGATGGATGGTCATGGAAAGCTGTGAGCCACTCCACTCCACTCGAAGTCTGCCCAAATAAATCGCAATTGTGACGCTCAATCTCCTGGGCTGCTAGGAATATCCATAAGCATTTGCTTCTATGTTAGCAGAGTGTTCTACGAGACTTTAATTTTCATCACCAAGAAGCACCTCTCTGCATCTACAAACCTCCCATGATTACCTGGTAGAGGAGAGCCATCTGCTTATAGCAGGCGGATGGCAACATCAGAGGTAGGAGGCGACTGCTTATTATTACTTATTGTTTATTCCCAAAGGACGTTTCCAGATGGTGAATCTGGGCATTTCCTTATTCAACTAGCAAGTTTTCTTCCTTCTAAACAATTAGACGTTCTTTTATGTTCACTTAGGCCTATTTGCTTGTATTCAGTTCCTTGACTCAAGTAAACCATAGAGCAGCCTGTCCCTTACAAAACCACTCTAGAAAACCTAAGAGTAACAGGCATAACCGTTCAGCCTGGCATCTCAAGGTCCAAAGTCCCCGGATGGTTTTTTTTTCACAATCTTAGTTACCTCTGTTATTTTTTCTTTTTCCCACTTCTATATATTATTTTTAAAAATGTGAGTCAGAATTGGACTAAATTAAAAAAAATCCATGGTAACCTAATTTTTAAATATAATTTGTATAAATAAGTATACAAATAAGTTTACAAAAAATAATTTAATGTTTTGGGTTTTTTGTTTGTTTGTTTGGTTGGTTTTTGAGACGAGGTCTCATGTAGCCATGGTTGACCTGGAATGTGCTTTGTAGACCAGGCAGGCCTCTAATTTACTGAGATCCAGCATGTACCACTATGCCTGGGTTAATGATATACATATTATTTAAAATTATTATGTTTTTATTTGTTTTTGGTTTTGTTTTTGGTTTTGTTTTGAGACAGGGTTTCTCTGTGTAGCCCTGGCTGTCCTGGAACTTGTTCTGTAGACCAGGCTGGCCTCAAACTCAGAGATCTGTCTGCCTCTGTCTCTTGAGTCTGGGATTAAAGGCACATGCTTTACTCTCGGCTTTTGAAATATTTTTATTTGGTGTATATGGGTGTTTTGGCTGCATGTAGGTGTGCATTACATTTATGTCATGTTTGTGTATGCTAGGAAAAGGTACCAGATGCTCTGGGACTGGCTTTGCAGCCAGTTGTCAGCCTCTATGTAGGCGGTAGAATTTGAGTCCTCTGCCAGAACAGCAAACATTCTGAACAGAGTAGCCGTCACTGCAGACCCTTATTTTTATATTTTTAAAATTAAAAATAGATAAAATATATTCATTTAGAAAAATTTAAGTCCTTGGAATGGTACAGAAATCATATCAACCACATGTCGAATTATGTTACCTATACATTCATTAAAAGTCAATTTTTATTTTATTTTATTTTTTTGAGACAGAATTTCTCTGTGTAATAGTGCTGGCTGTCCTGAACACGCTCTGTAGACTAGGCTGGCTTCAAACTCACAGAGATTCACCTTTCTCTGCCTCCAGAGTGCTGGAATCAAAAGCATGTGCTAGTTGGGCATGGTGGCGCATACCTTTAATCCCAGCACTCGGGAGGCAGAGGTTGGCGGATTGCTGAGTTCGAGGCCAGCCTGGTCTACAAAGTGAGTTCCAGGAGAGCCAGGGTTATACAGAGAAACCCTGTCTCGAGAGAAAAAAAAGCATGTGCTAAAAGTCATTTTTTAAAATGTATCTTTTAAGAATTAAGGATCTTAGCTGAGCGTGGTAGCCCACGCCTTTAATCCCAGCACTCAGGAGGCAGAGGCAGGTGGATTTCTGAGTTCGAGGCCAGCCTGGTCTACAAAGTGAGTTCCAGGACAGCCAGAGCTACACAGAGAAACCCTGTCTCGAAAAAACAAAACAAAACAAAACAAAACAAAACAAAACAAAAAGAATTAAGGATCTTTACAGCAATATGTTTCATGAACTAATGAAAAGTCACTATGTACCAGCAGCTGAGGACAGTCCTGTACCTGAAATGGTAACATCCGCCACTGAAGAAAGGTCATATCTCAACCCTAGACATTAAACTGCCTCTAAGGGTAGGTCATTGTCCACACACAGCACTGAGGGCCCGCACCACACTGTGTTCCTCCCATGGTCCTCCCTGAATGGCTAGGGCCCGCACCGTACTGTGGTCCTCCCGTGGTCCTCCCTGCATGGCTGCTCCTCAGCTTGTGGACTGCAGCATCTTCTAGCTCTTTCCTGATCTGTTCATCTCTGTTTCCCCATTTTCCCGGCCTGCATGGGAAATGAACCTTCTGACACTTACTTGTTATTGACTGCCTTCCTATAGTTACACAACTCCCTCCACAGAGACATTTGATATCCTCAATAACAAGATAGTTAAAAACCGTATTTCCCTGGCTTAGAATATTTCTTATTGCACCTGGTAACATTCATCTGGATACTTGATAAAGTCCTTAATATATTTACCTAAAACAGTGGTTCTCAACCTGCGGGCTGTGACCCTCCCCCCCAACAAACTTATTTCCAAAGGTATTTACATAACAGTAGCAAAATTACAGTTGTGAAGTAGCAATGAAAATAATTATATGGTTGGGCTCACCACAATATAAGAAACTGTATTAAAAGGTTGTAGCATTAGGAGAGTTGAGAACCACTGTTCTAAAAGTACTATTTTAAATAAAACTTGTATAGATAATACTCGGCATAGGCAGAATATTTGGAGCAGATGTGAGGAATGAGCCGTTTTTACTAAGAATTCCAATGCTGTCACCTATTACCCAAAGAGCAGCGTGGCTCTAAAATCTTAAGGTTGCCTCTCTCCCAAAAAATACTCTCATACTAAAAATTGTATTTCTTCTCATGTGTGAATGTGTGCTGTCTGGGGTGGGCACGGTATGGAGACATTCTATTAGCACTATACTATGTATCTTTTGTATTTGAGATGTGTTCACATTATTCTGCAGTCACCACCCAGTAGCTCATATGATGTATTTATTTTATAGTTTCACATATTTACAACTTTTATTTTTCTGTAGCTTAAAATGAGGCCTCAGTGAAGTTATATTTTAAACATTTTTATTTAAAAAAAAAAGCACAAATATGACATATTCACTCAACCACACTTCCTCCCTCCTAACCCCTCCCCTTAGGAATACAAAATACAAAGAGATTCTACTAAGAAATCTAATGGTGCAACTACACCTAGCTTAAGAGTGTACTCCAATGAACAAAGCGAATCCTAAAATAGAAACATCTGTTAAGCGCCAGGCACTCAAGCTCACAGAAACGGAATGATAGGCAGAACCATGATAATGAAAAGCAGAGCCCATGGGTGAAGGACATGAAAGGAAAGAAGATCTACAGTTCCGGCTTGCTGTAGAAAGGACAGGGAAAGCTGAGGGCTCATTAGGAAAGGAGGGGAAAGAGCTGAAGACAGCAGGAGTCTTTGAAATAATTGAGGCTGCATTGGAACCTTATATAGGCGATTCCCGTGGAGCAAGAGAGAGAGGGGCACACAAGAGCTCCTAGGTCAGGGTGACCCTGACTGAACTCAGAAAAGACAGCTCACGTGGGTTGTGCGACGTGTCTTTCCATCATTCAGAACAGTCGGAACCTTTCAGGGCCAGTGATCTGCTGCTCAGGCAGGGTAAGCCACTCAAAGTAGTCCAGCTAGAAAGGTTGGGGAAAGGTAACTATTTAAGATAAGCTACTTGCTTATGGGTAGTGCGGCTTCTTATAGACATCACTCCTCCCTAGTCACTGGAGCACAGGGATAAAAGCTCCTCCTGGAAGGAGGCAGGGCCTTTGCCACCGGCAAAATGTTCCTCAGCATCTTGGTCAACAGGTCAGCAGAGATGACAGGTTGGCAGAACACTCTCTGGTCTACTTGGTGTCTAGCCAGTATGTGAGTAAAGGTGGCTAGCTAGTAAACTTGACCCAGCAAGCCTTCATGGACACATTCTATATTAGGAATCCTAGAAGAAGTTTCAAAACTTCCTCCCATTTTCCTGCTGTGGAAAATGGGCTTTTACATAGTTTAGAACTAAGGTGTATAAAAACAAAATAATAAGATATGTGGAAAGTGGCATAAAGCCCTGAACTCCAAAGGGTTTATTTATTTTTTTTAGTTTATTGATCCACTAATTTTATTCATTTACATCTGATTTGTCAATAATAGGACATATTAGAATTTGGGGACAATTCTTCTGTGGTATTAAATAACACTAAGAACCCATCTGGTATTAGGTTGATGAGACAAGGTAACCACTAGTGAATTGACACAAACCCACATTTCATACTTCAAGGAAAAACAAAAATTAGAAAACACTGCTCCTTAAATAGGCAAGAGAGCATCTTATAAGGACCACAGAGATCTAACCAGTGGCACTATGAATTCTTTAGAAAATAAACCCCTTAATATATGTAATCATCTTCTTCCCACATTTTTATGGAGTGAATGCAGACCAGGGATTCAGAGAGCAAATAGCCCTGAGTAGGTTTGCAGTCTTGGGTTCTGTGTGTAGGGGGGGGGGGTTCTGTCCAAAATTGAAGAAGAAAAGGGTTGCCTTCTAATGACTCTATTATAGAATCTGGTCACACTAGGGCTTCTACACAACTTAGAATAATTGTTACATTAGCCCGTTTGTAGCTTTCTAAGCTGAAGTATACACACATGTTCTAGAATACCCTTAACCTCGTTATGTGATGCAAGAGTTCAATGACGTCTCAAAAATACATGTAGTATGCCCAGTAAAATACGTTGGCCAACATGAAAATCAAAGGAAATAGTAGTTTGGAGTAGCGATCCACATTGCTGGGGTTTTGAATTGTGAAATAATCAATGATTCTGCCGATCTTCTCTCGGAAGACAAACTTAAACTTGTCGCTGGCTTTCATTGTCAAGTCACTATAGTTGACATTGTCACCAGAGATTTCAATATTGGCAAAGCTAATCTTCCGTTTAAAGCTGGAGATGGAGCTGTTGATGATGTTGGTGATATTGACTTCTTCTGAGTCCTTCGCTGGCCCCTGGTTCATGGACAATAGTTAGATCAGAAGACAGGAAACAGTGAGGTACACAGATGGTATCGTGAAGAACAGTGTGTGGTGAAGGTAGTAGACCTGGGCCTAAACCTTAGTCTGTTATTATTCAAAATTTGAGTTACCTCGATCCCTTTAAGGTGTGGTTTCCTTGTCTGAAACATGCTAATGATATGAATTGTTCCTTTGTGAGACTAAGGGGAAGGTTAAGTGGCATAAAGCTGTGTAATACACCTAGTAGGCATTTGGAAAATTTCTAGTCTGTTCCAGAGAGAAGAGATTCTTAGAGATAATGTAAACCCATTGTGTCGTGTGATCTTTGTTACACACAAATTCCTCTGTAAATCAGGGGCAATTCCACTAGTCAACAAGGTGCAGATAGCAGACAATTTGAGGTCTTGGCTGAGTTGCTTTACCACTTTGGTAGCATTTTACTTAGTTTTGGAATACTCAAATGTGAAGAATTCAGCACATAACCCATAGTGCACCTGTTATTACATGCATACACATGAGGGGACATACTGGTGTCTTCTGGAGATGATCTTGGGAATTCTGCAACCTTCACCTGTCAATCTAGTAAGTCTGGATGGGTCTGTGTTATTAGGGAAGTCCATACGGAAGGAAACACATGAAATCGTACTCTGCACTTGATGGTACAAATGCTCTTTGTCTTTGGTGCTTGGATTGGTCACAACAACCAAACACAGTGACAAAGCCATTTGGTTCTTCCGGTTGCATCTTCACTATTAGATGCTTGTGATCCTAGCGCACAGCTTAAGGTGACACCTTTCTGAATCCCTATTATTTTTGTTTGTTTGTGTGTATGAGCTTCGGTACATTAATATCTATTAAACTTAGTCTCCAAATAACCCCAGGGTCTGGTAGAGCTATAAAGAGTAATAGTTAGTGGGGTGTCCTGTTGCTTACTGTGTGACACTGGAGCAAAGAGGTTTTGGGTTAGATTGACAACTACTCTCCACTCTCCTTGTCTCTGGGATTTTGTTACAAAGTAATTTCTCATATATATATATATATATATATATATATATATATATATATATATATATATATATTTAATAACCTGATACTTGTATAATTTAAGAATATAAAATGGTATCACAAGAAATAAGTAGCAACTATATATTAGTGCAAAGTGCATGAACATCTAAACATGTCTACTTTGATATTGGGCTTTTTCTTCTATAGATGCTTATTCTTATACTTTCATGTTGCATATGAATAATAGTTTCCTGCTTAAAAAAATTAAAGTCTGATATCCTGTTTTATTGGGTAAAAAGAACAAACTAGGTCAAAGGGCACCATGACTCCCAAATGTGCCCACGTTAGTGGGGATAAGATCCATTAGAACAAAGGGAATCAAACCCTGATCATCTCTTCAGAGCAGTCCATGCCCATCCAAGTGATGGATCAGAGACAACGCCCTCAAAATCCTTACCCTATCTTTGACTGCCATCTGCTGTAAGGAGCTGTAGTGAGCAACTGCATACTCCAGTAAGGCCCCAAACACGAAGCTGAAGCAGATGCCCAGGTACACATCAATGGCCTTTATGAAGCAGTTGGTGTTGGGTAGGGATGTGCGGGAGCCGATCATCAGCGTTGTCATGGATAACACCGTTGTCACCCCTGGAAAAACAAGTAGGCATGTTCCATGCTGGTGTCCCATGAACACCTTCCCCCACTACCCTGCCCCAACCTAGATCATCTGGCTGGATCATCTGTTCCACTCAGAAGCAAGATGAGGGTAGGACTCATGAAAAGTATAGATCTCATTTTTAAAAGTCTGTGATCTTCTGGCATTGAGTTGATTTATTCATCTTGAACAGAAACATTAATTTACATAGCTTTTTAAATATGCCATCTCCTGTCTTCTCTTAGAGATGGATGGCCAATCTGTACTCACAACAAACTGTTTGCTCACAAGCTGGTCTCTTCTGTCACTACAAAACACATTTAAAAAGACAATCCTCCTGATACTACCTTTCTATCTCTGTAGCCATTCTTTTTCTCTGTGCAAAGGGATTTCTCAAGATACTAGCTCTTCTAATGGACCCCAACTGTCAATGAAAATATCGATAGAATTTCAAAAAGCACCTGGTTCACCCAGTTCTTAGAAATTGCCTGCAGGAGCTGCTTACCAATGCAGGTTCTCGCAGGAACTGAATCGAGGGAGATCCAAAAGGAGACCCAGGATAGCACCACCAGGAAGGTGGAAGGGACATAGGTTTCCAGAATGAAATACAGGACGTTCCTCCGAAGCTCAAATTGCAAAACCAATCTCGTATAGTTTCCTAAGAGCGCGAACAAGAGATAAGAAATGGTGCCTGTTCATGCAGAAGAATACCTGCCCCGTGAGATGCTCAGTGAGCTCACAATCACATTACGTCTTCTGGTACCAAAATCTAGTCAACTATGAGCTGTCATTCTGGTTACCACAGAGGACCTTAACATTGCTTGGCGTGGGATTTACAGGGCTGCTGCTACCTAACGCACACACTCATGTTCTTTTCCTTATGCTTGTCTTTTTCAAAGAATACCTTCAGCACCATGAGCACTGATTTTCTTCACATCCAGCTCACTAGACTGAACCCCAGGGGACAAAGCCTACATTTCTCAGTCTTGCATTCACAAGGTAAGCTGTTAATAGATTCCTGGTTAATGAAAATTATTTAAGACAGCCCATTGTTTTCAAGATGACTAGTAAATATAATTTAGTTTTTGTGTGTATGCATGTGTTTGTGTGTGTATGCAAATGCTTGTGAAGACCAGAGAGCAATCTTGGGTGTTGTTGCTCAGGCACCATCTACCTTTTTGTTTGAGACAGGATCTTGTTCCGGCTTGGAGCTTGCCAATTAGGCTTGATGGCTGGCCAGGGAGCTGCAGAGTTCTGCTGTCTTTGCCCAGTTGTTTTGTTTTGTTTTGTTTTGTTTTGTTTTTAAACTCCAGTGGGTTCCTGGGATTGAACTCAGTCCTCACACTTGCAAGGTACGCGCATTACCGACTACCCAGCCCCTATACTTTAATTTTTGTTGATTTCAGAGGTATCATTGCAGGATCATACTTAGGAAATGACCAGTGTACACACACTACATGTACAGATATCAATAGGCATCACCCTCTTCCTGTCTTTTCTCTAGGCACAGTTTTGCCACACATTTGATTTTTTTTTAAGGTCATCTAGACTCAACTAAAGTACATGGTAAGGTTTTAGAGAATATAAATATTGATGAGACGAAGCATTCCTAACTTGACCAGGAGGAACTGAGAAGAAAACATTGCTGTTTGTATATAAAATCATACCATTTAGAAAATACCTACTTAAAGCCAACAACCCCCAGAGACCCAGCTTTGTACATGATGAATCAGTAATATCAATAATGAGGTGATCATATGGTATTGCTGCTGTCTTCTTCACCTAGGAGCACGTTATTAAAGTGACCAGTGTTCTCATTAGAAACATGAGTGACTTTTATGCATGAGGAAGGGCTGTGTTTGAGCAGTCAGAAAATCCCAGAAGATAAGTGGTGAAATATCAGTGCTGGCCCTGAGGTTTACCCTCCAGCAGACCATGTCAACCCTGATGTCAACCCCAAGTGTGGTGTGTACAGAAAACTAGGTCCCATGCCAGATCCCTTCCCCTACTCCACAGTACTAAAGAGTACTTGCCCGTCACAGGAATAGAGGTATTTTGCCTGCATATATGTCTGTGTGCAAGCGTTGGGTCCCCTAGAACAGGAGTTACAGAAAGTTGTGAGCCGTGATATGGCTGCTAGGAATTGAACCTGGGACCTCTGGAAGAGCAGTCAGTGCTCTTAACCTCTGAGTCATCCCTCCAACCCCCACCCACCTCCCCAAGGAGTTTTTGTTATGGATGGTTGTGAGCCACCATGTGGTTGCTGGGATTTGAACTCAGGACCTTTGGAAGAGCAGTCGGTGCTCTTAACCGCTGAGCCATCTCACCAGCCCTTCCAAGGAGTTTTTATTCCTTGTGATGGCTCACAAGAGTTACCTGTCTCCTGCTGGGATACGGTGACCAGGGTGAAATACTGTTGGATGGTGTACTGAGCAAGGCGCAGGTTTTCAAGTCCACGCACCGAGTCATTCCCTCTCAGCCAGGAAAACTCCACATCATTGCCATCGTATCCCCCTGGCAAACAAGAGGGAGCCCTGGTCAGTGCAAGGATACTGCAGACTGAGCTGGTCTGGGAAATGCTACAGTGGAGACCGGCAAGACTTCTCTCCTGGTGGTATTAAGTCTAAAGGAACATACCACGCAAAAGTTGGCAAGGATTCTCAAGCACTGAGGAATGAAATCCTTTGCTATACCCATTTTTCATTGGTTGAGAAGTAGTTCTATTATAAGCATTGTTCAAATGTGGTGGATGATACAAATTACTGATAACAGGTCACTGCATTCTATGAAAAACACCAGACACAAAATGGAATGTATTGTTTTGGTCTTACTTATATGAACTGTTCAGGAGAGAAAACGTCATGCGGCAGAATGTAAGTCAGAATGTAATGTACCTGGAGGTGATGGTAGGAAACTGGGGTGTTCACAAGAGGCACAAGGGACCTCTGGAGGTGACAGGAATGCTCCAACAATGCAACCTAGCAATGGCTACACACACTGGTAATTTTACTGAAAACTTTGGGTCACAATTAAATTAAAAATGGGTGAATTTATCTGGGCAGTGGTGGTGCACACCTTGAATCTCAGAACTAGAGAGGCAGAGACAGGTGGATCTCTGAGTTTGAAGCCAGCCTGGCTTACAGAGCAAGTTCTAGGACAGCCAAAGATACACAAAGAACACTCCCCCCATCAAAAAAGTTAATTTTATGGTGCATAAATTATAGACTAATAAACCTGATTAATGGAAGATGACTGAATAAGCCTGGTCCTGTTACTTTTTCTATTCCAATGATTAAGAAGCTGAGACTCAGAGGGAGTCATTAGCTAACGTAATACAACTGGTGATATTGCCCACCCGTGGCCATAAACACAAACATCTTCCTTCATTGCTTCAGAGGTTACTGAGACAGGATGCTGCTGTTGGAACCAACACTGTACTAAGAAGCATCACTCCGGAGTCAGTATCTGGTAGTCATCATCTTGTGACATCTGAGCTCCATGAGGAATTCATGGAGCTGTGCTTTTTCCTTTGGAACCATCCAAAACTGAATGGAAGCTAGCCATTGA
The DNA here is from genome assembly GCA_902729485.2 of Mus minutoides. NCBI lineage: Eukaryota > Metazoa > Chordata > Mammalia > Rodentia > Muridae > Mus > Mus minutoides. Next base: position 919,272 of record LR749835.1, on the reverse strand, counting down.
AATTAGGCTGGAACCTCAGAGGAATGAAGACAGCTCTCAGGAGATGAAGAGTGCAAATTCCTGCCTGGCTACTTGGTTTCACCCTTAGGAGAGACTCACAGTTCCTTCCTTCCTTCCTTCCTTCCTTCCTTCCTTCCTTCCTTCCTTCCTTCCTTCCTTTCTCTCTTCCTCTCTTCCTCTCTTTCTTCCTTTCTTCCTTTCCTTTTTCAAGACAAGGTTTCTCTGTGTAGCCCTGGCTGTCCTGGAACTCACTCTGTAGACCAGGCTGGCCTCGAACTCAGAAATCTGCCTGCCTCCCAATTGCTGAGATTAAAGGCATACGCCACCACTGCCCGGTTTAGACTCAAAGTTTCTATTTACTACCATCTTTTGTCCCTGAGTGAATGTGGGCTATTGAGATGATGTAAATTCTTTTCTTTAGTAGATGTGTGTGTGTGTGTGTGTGTGTGTGTGTGTGTGTGTATCTTACTGAGGTTCTTTGTTTTTGTTTTGTTTTGTTTGTTTGTTATACCTAAATGCCTGCTAATAAGCATTCAGGGGAAGCTTCTTCTGTTCCTTGGGATGGTGTCTGTGCATGCAGAGTGTTGAAGTTTCCTGGAGAATCTTGCTCCTGGGATTTGCGATGAGCCCAGTCATGACACATGGAAGGCAATTATTTCTCCTGTGCTGCATGGGAATGGCTTTTCTTGACAACCTCAAGTTGTCTTCTGCCACCAAATGACTGCATTGCTTCAAGAAGGATTTGCATGTACTGAATCAATAGAATAGTTAATCTGCCTAAGTCTTTAATTAAGTGTGTACATCTAAAAAATAGCTTCTTCTCATAATGGTTCTTCTCTCCTGGAGTAGCCCACATGTGCCCTTATGTGTAGAGTACCCAGTAGTCCCCAAGGCTTGCCAGTAGTTGCTTTCTACTGTGATGCTTTAATGAGTCGCATAAGTGGCGTTACTTCCCTAACATAGGTGCCCAAACCTGGTGGCTATTCAGAGACACTTACTAAGGAACAAGGGAGACTGTTTTATCAATCCCAAGGAATTGATTTGACCTAAACCCACTTAGCGTGAACCCACATTTTCCATTTTAGGAAATTCCTAGGTTATAATTTAGATGCCCTGTTTACTCTCAGCACTCTATGAAGCTTTACATAAACCAAGTAAGTCCTTTTACATGCTGGAGGCAGTTGCATCATCAATGTCAGTGATTTGCGTTGAGTCTTTGGCTTTTCTACACTAGTGCTGGGGACTGAGCCAGGGCCTTTCCCATGCTTCCTTCCCACCCCACTCCTGCCACACCCAGACCCCTCTTTGTGCTCCTTACTAACCTTTGCTATTCCTTTGTTCCTGTGGTTCTGTGCCCTGTTTTTGTCCTCTCAGCTAGCTGGAACGGATCCCTCCTCTGATTTCTGGTGGCACATCCCTCTGGGCATCTCTGACCTCTACTAGGCTCCCATGGCAACATTACCTTTCTGGTTATCACTCAGTCTTTCAGAATTATTTTAAGTCCTGTGCTCTCTGTAAGGAGATGGACTTCTTGAAGACAGGTGAATCATTTTATCTTTAGATTGCAAGCATTTGCCACCGTGTTTAAGAGAGAACAGGCAAGCAGTTGTTGAATGGATGGACTAACAGAAGATAGGCAGACGGGACTCAATCAGCCATCTAGATTAGCCAGAGACTTTAGTGGGAAAATATGTGGAACTGAAGTATTAGACAGAGTCAAAATATTTTCCTTAAGACACAGAGGAAAAGAAAACACTGGCCTTCGTCCTAAGAAACCAAAAGGAGGAAACTGGGTCTGCTGTCTGATAGTCACGTTGTAGTTCAGTCTGATAGTCACATTGTAGTTCAGCTTACTGTTTGGGAGGCTTTGGGACTCCCAAACAATCGTCACATGGTCCTTTAGTTTGGGAAATATGGTGATTATCAATGCATATTAGAAAAACCTAGAGATCCCACACAATTCCTTAAAACCACATAGTGACATACACTGGGAAAATGTACACCCCAGTTCACAAACAATCCAGGGTAACACAATCCCCATGGGCTTTGCCGGCCAGTAGAAGAGTCCTTGGAATTGTCCTGCCCACTACCTGGGCTCCAGCCCCAGTATTTCTGCTTCTCTGGTTCCTTTAGAAAAATGATAAATTGTGAAGATTCTTAATTTGTGTAATGATAAGGTAAGAAAACAACACTTGCAGGTTTGTTTGGAAGCTACCTACCACAAAGGCAGAGTGGGATTACCACCTTAGCTGTTCATCCTACCATCATTTTCCAACTAGCTTCCCTACTTCCTCTGTAGTTGCACAGTAAGAAATAGCTGGAGGCTACAGTGAATTTCCATTAGGACAAGGAAAAGAAAGCTACTGAGGCCTCTGGCAGCCTGAAGGGAACGAGGCATATTTAGTAACAAATGGAAAGGGGGTTAATGATGCCCAGGACTTCTGCATCAGCTTCTATAGGGACCTAGGGTTGATTTGGTTTTTGTTGAACAAAAGTGGTTATGTGGACAAAGGCTATAGCCATTGAATGATTCACCTGGAGTTATAGACCCTCTGAGGGAGGATAAGTAGCCTGAGAGATGACATTAACTAAAATACTATAGGATCTCAATATCTAGCTTAGATCTCTTTCCATCAAGAAGTTTTCAATAAAATAGAAATACTCATGATTCTATGGTTATGTATGTCTGGGAGAGGATACACTCCTGGGAATTTGACAGGGAATTAGCTCTTGGAGGCTCCTAAACGTTCTGCAGCGATGAAGAATGTTATTATTTTAGGCTTTGTAGACCATGAAGTGTAGTCTCTAACCCAAATGCTCAGTTCTGTTATAACAGTGTGACATATGCAAATGACTGGTTATCTCTCTCTGTAATACAACTGCATTTCCAGCAATGGGTGATGAGCAAGATTTGGCAGATGAATTCAGTTTGTTGACCATGACCTACCTACACTATCAGCTATGTTAAAGCACCTTCTTCCCTCATCTCTCTACTCAGGGCTGGAGATATTTGGTACTAATGCACAACAGTTCCCCCTCAAAGATACAATGTTGCAGTTTGCCTTTGAGGGGAATCTGACTCTCTCCGGAAGTATTGGCTGAACAGATCAATCTACAATGGATCAAAGACAGGTCATTGATATAGGATACTTTACAAAGAAAAAGATGGAAGTCACCCAGGAAAGTCACCTGGGGCCTTCTCCAGGATGTATACTCACAGCTTTCTAGCTGCAACTTGCAGGTCTGTGTGTCCATGGGGTATTTAGACAGATCCATGTTACATGTAACTGTTGTTGTGATTCTAAAAAAATAATAAAAAGAAAAGCAAACAAATTAGCAGGCTCAGAAAGAGTGCTGTCAGGAGAGGAGAGCAAGTTCACATTTCTTTTGGAGGGCTGCCCCGAGACGAGGTTTGCTCAGACTCTTCTGGGGACATGTGGCTTGGAGCCTGCATCCAAGCATTCCTGAGGTTTTCTGTGCTCAGGAACATGCATTGGATTCCATGAAAACTAGGTGCAGACTGGAAGAATGCTGGCAGCTCGGAGGCAAAACATCTACGACGTGACAGAACACACTCATTCTCCGGTAGAATATACTAGTAGAAAAATAGAGATATATTTTTAGCTTTAGTCAATTTATTTTATGTGTATAAGGACATTGGGTCCTCTGGAACTGGAGCTAGGAATGGTTGTGAGCCACCATGTGGGTGTTGGCACTCAAATCTGGGCCCTCTGACAGGGCGCAACGAGGGCTGAGCCATCTCTCCAGCTTCTGGGGATGCTTTGTAAAATTCTAATTAGCTTTTCTTTCATATAATGTATGTTGATCACATTCTTTCCTTCTTTAGTTCCTACCCACTCAACCTCACATTCTCATTCTCTCTCAAAAACAAACAAACAAACACCCTCTCAAACAAACAAACACCCAAAATCCAAACCAAAATGACAACAGGGAAGCACACAGGTAAAACCAAACCAACCAAACCACATGGAACCTGTTTGCATGGGCTAATTACTCCCGAGCACAAGGCCTGCTCTGGGGTATGGTTAACACATTGAGCGTCACTGCACTGGAGAAAATGTCTTTTTCTCTCACCCAGCAGCTGTCAATTACAAATAGCTTCCTGGTTAGGGTGGGAACTTGGTGAACACTTCCTCTTCCTGGGGATGCTTTTAAGCTTAGGTTTTCAGTGTAATCTTCATGATAACCCTTTGTAGGGCTAGAACAGTGATCACTGGATTTGCTTACACTCACAAGGCTCTGCGTGACAGAGCCCAGACAGGAGTCTGGTCTCCTGGATCCTTGGTGGCATCGAGATATAGAGAAATCAGAGGACACCAGCTACTATAGCTCACAGCTCCTGGCCTCACCTAAATGTGCTCAACTAATATAGTGAAGTCCTCACAGTAGAGATTTTAAAAAGCAGGCTGTTATCTTCCTTTTTAACATCCACACATTTTTACCAGATTTATTAAATACAGTGCTGGGTACTCTAGAGGCAGATATGTTCATGGCACAGTATTCAACTTGACGGCGCTCTACATCCCCTTAAGGGAGGCAGAGAGAAACTGGTTGCTTACTGCAAACCAGTCTCTGTACCAAGGACGTCACATGCATTAATTCTTTGAATAGTTCCCTATAAGAACTGCTATTACTTTTGTTTAGTCGTTGAGGAACCTGAAGCTCAGAGGGTCTAGTAACTTGCCTATGTTCACAGAGCTGTGTAGGACAGTAGTATGGCAAGTTCTTTGTCAACTGTGATTCATTGGTAACTGTGCTATATGCTGTAACATATAGTGGATGCATACCCCCAGGTACACAAGTGTACATGCACAAACTTTGTGTGCAAACAGGTTTCCATAGAAGCTTGGAAAAAAAAAGGCAGGTTGGAAATCAAAGGAGAATTAGGTTTCTTAAAAGAGGGATTGGGGTTTGGGCTGGTCTCTGTAAAACTCAAGGTTGTTGAGGCATGCCCAGAAATGCTGTTTATCTGTTCGCTCAGTCCTTGGTTTATAACTTCAGGTCCTTCTTGTGATTAAAGGTCAGTCCATTCATATTTACTAGTTGATCTGCTCCCCAAGGACTCAGAAAGTCCAAGTGTGCACAGCACCTGCACAGGATAAATCATTTGTTTAGGCTGCCTTACACATCTCCCAAAGCCTCGTTCCTGTTCCAAGCGTTGAGGGGAATCCATGAGATGGAATGAACGTTAGGTCTTGGCAATTTGGAGAGGTGGCCTGTAGCTGCAAGTAGGTAGAGTCTTTGGGATTCACACCTTGCTTCTTTGTACAAACATGTCTCAGACATGCAGAGATGCTATGTAGAGATACCCTGCTCTACTGAGCCCTGAGAAAGACAAATTCCTAACATAGACTTCTCTGCTTGCTCTTCTCTTCCTTGTCTTCCCTCCCTCCTCTTCTTCTCCCATATCTTGTCTCCTCCTCTTGTGTGTGTGTGTGTGTGTGTGTGTGTGTGTGTGTGTGTGTGTGTGCACATGGAGGCCAGAGGTTGAGTATCTTCCTCAATCATTCTCTACCTTCTATACTGAGGCAGGGTCTCTTAGTGAACCTGGATCTTATGGATTTAGGTAGTTTAGCCAGATGTATTTCTCTAAAGATCCTGTCTCTATCTTCGGAAGACCGAGTGTACAGTGGGACTGCCATGCCATCCCAAATTTAAGTGACTGGTCGGGCTTAGAACTCTAATCCTCTTGCCTGACCAACAAGCATTTCACTCAGGAAGCCATCCTGACTACACCCTATTTTACTTTTCTTTCGAGACTAGGCTTCTCATTGAACCTGGAGCTTGAAGCCTAGGGCTAGACTGGATGGGTAGGAAGCCCTAGGATCTTTCTGCCTGCCTCTACCCCTCAGCACCGGGCTTCTAGATGCACACCCTAGGCTCAGCTTTTGGTCTTTGAACTCAGATCCTCGTGCTAGCTTTCTAGACCCTTTTCTTCTTTTTTTGGCTAGCTTTCCTCACTCTTAAAGGCTTAGTTCATAACCCAGTGAAAGCATATTTTAACATTATTTCTAACCATTAACCTGCAATGGAGGACTCAACTTGGGTCCTGGCACCTCTGTTTACAAGCAGGAACTCTCAGGGACGGGGCTTGTCAGTTCTTCCTGGGTCTCCTGCTTGGGGCCTGGAACCTAGCAGCTACTCAGTAGGTGCATTTGTAGCTAGGTTGTACTGAGAGAAACCCTTCTGAATGGTGCTGGCATATAAAACAGGAATTTGTGAGGAATGAGAACTCACTGGCCACTTTGGTACGGGTCAAAGTACACAGGGTGTACATGTCTTTTCCATGCATGTTTTCCTCCAATCCCAGACTCCCAGATGCCTGCTCACCTAAGTGCATACAGGACTGTGCCGTTGGAGAAGAGGCGGATGAGCCTGTTTCCCACCGTGACTTCATGGAGAAAGGACTTCTTGGACTCCACAATGTAAGTATCTGGCACCCAGAGGAACTCCACAAGACGGGCATCTAGAGTAAAGCTCTTGTTTCCTTCGAACACCAGCCGTGGGTCTGTCCAACGCTGCCGGAGGTATATAGTGGCTGTGTAGTCCTAGGGGGAAAGCCGGAAGTGCAAATGATGGGCATGATTAGGGAGACCCCAAAAAACAGAAGGAAAGGGGTCAAATTTCACTCCCCTCCCCCTCTCTTTTTCTCTCTCTCTCTCCCTCTCTCTATTCTATATATATGCATATATTATACTGGTGCGGTACTCATCGGCAGCAATGAAAGAACGAAGTGCATTATATATTTTAGATAATAACTCCTACTGTCAAGGTCCACTTTCAGAGTCTTGTCCTACTATTGTATGATATAAAAGCTCACGCTCTCTGAGAACGTAGTCATCACTAAACTGATGAAGGTTTTGATGGCCTGGGTTGCAAACAGCCTTCTTCCTGGCTCCATCTTTCCCGTATCCTTCTTCTCAAGTTGGTCATTACATTGTAAGTTTTACCAGCTGTCCCTCGACTGAAAGACCATGTGGACATGTTTTTATTCTTTTTCTCCTTTTTTTTTTTTTTTTTTTTTTTTTTTTTTTTTTTTTTTTTTGGTTTTGGTTTTGGTTTTTTGAGACAGTGTTTCTCTGTAGCCCTGGCTGTCCTGGAACTCACTCTGTAGACCAGGCTGGCCTCGAATTTAGAAATCCACCTGCCTCTCGAATTTAGAAATCCACCTGCATCTGCCTCCCAAGTGCTGGGATTAAAGGCATGCGCCACCACACCCGGCTGCCTCTGCCTTTCGAGTGCTGGGATTAAAGGCCTGCACCACGCCCATTTTTATTCCTCACTTCCTTTTCTACTTTCTCTCTCTTCCTGGCCTTTGAGTCTGTTCCCTTCCTGACACCCAGAAAACCTATAAACATCTACTGTCTCCACTTACAAGACAGAACTCTGGCATCTGCCACTGTTTCTGATTTACTTGAAAGGACATTACCATTGAAAGCAAGGAGAGAGAACCGGGGAGGGGGTGGCACTGGTTACCACGTGGGAGCGGGGGAGGGGGCGGCACTGGTTACCACGTGGGAGCGGGGGAGGGGGTGGCACTGGTTACCATGTTACTCTCTGAGATGCTAGAGATGCTGGCGATGTCCAGCGTCAGCGCTATCCGAACTGGGTCACCTGCGAAGGAAGAAAAAAAACCAGGAAGACTTACATAGAAACACAAACGCAAGCTCTCCTCCAACCAACCACCCATGCTCCATTTCAGACTCCGCAGCCGGTGTATCTACATTAGTGGCTTGGAAACAAAACTCGAGAAATTATAAAAGCAGTACACACATATTAGAAATATTTAAATAATCTGAACTATAAAAATAAAATTAATTTTATCTTCCCAGGAGCAAACGGTTGGTATGAAAAATATAAAGAGTTACATAGGGACATCATGATTCATAAGGGAGGTCATACCATTATTAATTAATGGGTCTTTAAAAAACATTTTAAGATTAATTTACTTATTTCAGAGAGAAAGAGAGAGCTGGGGCGTGCCACACACTCTGGGAGTTTGTTCTCGTCTCTACTTGGCTTTAAGGCAGGGTCTCTCTCTTATTGGTTCTACACAGCAAGCCCAAGGCTGCCTGATCAGAGAGCTCTGAAAGGTCTTCAATCTCTACCTCTGTCTCCTCATAGGGGTGAAGGGGTGCCAGGATTACAGATGTGTGTCACTATAGCCAGCATTTACATTGATTCAGAGAACAGAACTCAGGCTGTGTGACAAGCACTTTCACCCCTGGGCCTTCTCCCTGGCCCATTAATGTATATTTTAAAGAGGTTAGTGGTAAGGTTCTTCTTATGTGGAAGATTTTTCCTGTGGTGCCTATAGGGGCTGACTGTGTAGAGTGGATCAGAGATTTATTCATGTGATCTTACACAAATGACTTCCCTTTCTCTCCCCGAAGGGAACTTGCCACGGCACAGCATGGAAGACTGGCCAGAGCCAAGCTCCTGCTGGCCCCACAGGCTTTCTTCCTTCTTTCACTCTCAGAAGCCCTAAGTTTCAGCATGCCAGAAACGTGTCACCATGGCTGGTCTTAGCCACAGTCTTTAGTGAGCCCCAGCCCTGGGGTTTAGGGAAATTGAAAAACTCCACTGAGGACCATTTTTAGTTCTGAAGACTGGAGCACAGGGGTCATTATTCTCAGAAGCCAACCAGGCCAGGCCTTATTTAACTAGAGATGGGGAAGAAGGGCCCAGGAGTGTGAACCGTGTGAATTTAGACCTTGGCTCTGAAATCTTCTAGCTCTGCCATGAGGGGGTAAGTTACTGAAGCTTCTAGAACTGTAGTCTTCCCACCTGTAAGAGGTCAGTGACATCAGCCGTGTGTCAGTGCTTTACCCAGTGACAGCAGGAGGGAATACACGCAGAGTGCCTGCCTGTTCTCTCCAGGAGTCTCAGAAATGACCCCCTGTGCATGACCTCTGGCACCGTACCTGCCAGGCTCTGACACCATCAGTAGTCATCCAGGCTTTCTCATTCTCTTCTGTAATCCCAGCTAATGTTGGGGAGGGGACAACTTTGCTCACCAGGTTAATGGATGAAGCAGCTCTCACTTGCATTAAATAGCTGAGAGAGCCCCAGGGGACTGTGGTGACAAACCAGGAAGAGAAGAAATGGGATTCTAAAGGAACCAGGAAAAAAAAATCTAATCATCTACTTGGTTAGAATTAGTCAAAACAATGCAATAATTAAAAGATTAAGAGTCCAGGAAAACCAAGCCATAGAATGTAGGCAGGAGTTTGGAAATGGAGTTCCAGAGCCAATGTTATTGAAAGAGAACTGTTAATGGTTAATGGGAAAGGGGAAATAGTTGAGGGTGGAGTGGAAGGGTGTGATGTTGGGTAGCTTTTGAAGTCTCTCTCTCTCTCTCTCTCTCTCTCTCTCTCTCTCTCTCTCTCACACACACACACACACACACACACACACATGCGCGTGTACACGCACACAGAGGGATGTGGGGAGAGAGATAGAGAGAGAGAGATAGAGAGAGAGAGAGAGAGAGAGAAAAGGGAGATATGCATGTATTGCTGCCCTGTGACCCCAAACACATTGTTAAACTTCTCTGTGACATTTTCTTGTGTGTTAAATAATATGTAACTTGCTGTTCTGATTCCCAACCTTTGTCCTCCTCCTAAATTCATGTGGAAGTTTAATTGATGTAACTGTAGCAAGAGGTGGGAGCTTTAAGGAGTGATTGGGCTACAAGGGTTCCAGCCTCCCAATCAGGATTGGTGCTGTTAAGGAAGGGTAAGTTCATCTCTCCCTTATCTTCTTCAGTATTCTCACCTTTTACTGTGGGATGATACGGCAGCCAGACCATTAAATGGTGAATGCCAGCATTTAAATACTGAACAAGCTCATGTGTTTGGGTTTGTTATAAATTACCCAAGTCCAGGCATTATGCTATAGCTGTACAATACAGGCTAAGTACCTATCATAGAATTGGAGAGCATGAAAAACAATGGGGCCCATCAGTCTCCCTCTCTGAAGACTGCACAGTTGAAAGCACACAGAATTCTAGTCTAATGATGTTTTGGGCATAGTCTCCCCCAAATAGTCTAGCCTAGGCCTGGTCACAGTTGGCTGTTTTATGTCAACTTTCATATGTCTTATGAAAGCTTGCTTCCATCCCCCGAAACTATACAAACAAGCTGTGCCACCAGAGGGCACCTTTCTCCTAGGGAAATGGTAAAAGCCAACTCCTGGGCAGTGTGTGTAAGTGCCCATTTGAAAACCATTGCTTTACCCTAGAAAATACTATGGAGGTTTTGTCTTTCAAGGACTTCAGTGGCCAAGAGGCTGGGTGTCCAAAAACTACAGGAAGTAAGTGCACATCCATGGGCTTACGGGGTGCCCAGCAAGACAGGTTCCATTAGGAGATGGAATGGACTGTCACCTGGCATGGTGTTGGGCCTTCTCTCCTCTGTCCATTCACCTCATGTAGAACTGGGTCTCACATTCCTTTAATCCTACCCTAGGAGCCTCTCTCTCAGAACAACCTCTTTGCCCAACATCCCTGTCCCTGGTTGGCCTGTCACCATGCAAACATGAACAGTAATGTACTGACTTAGTTATTTGAGGTCTAGGAGGCAAGAAAAATTGCTCTAGGCAAGCTCTTTAGATGCATGTACTTGTTGCTAGTGTGTAGCAAGGCTTGGGACTCCGGAGCATGTAGTGACTATCTAGGTCCTTGACATAAAAGACTCAGATCCTATCTGTGGAACCAGACATTGTCCAGATCTACAGCTGAGCAGGTGAGAGTGCCTGAGGGTCCTGGTGTCTGCACTGAGGAATCTGCCAGCAACTGTGCTGTAAGGCTGGGCAGGCAAGTGATAGCATGGACCTCAGCCATCCAGAAATCTATACATGGTAGCATTTTAAGGCAGGGGTGATACAGGATGCTCAGAGGCAGAGAGTCCTCTGCCGGGCAGGTTTGCTCAGGGATGCCTGAGTGGTCTTCCCAAACACATTTCCATCATCACACCTATTTAAGACACTCTGTCTAGACTTCATTGCCTCTCTGTCTCCTCACCTTGTGGCCTGAGAGCCTTTTCAGCTTCTCTCTCTACTCTTACTCTTTACAGACTAACAAATACATTGAAGAGACAATGCCCTCCTGTCATCTGACCACCAGTAGACTTCACATGCTGTCCTAGATCTGACCAGAGACTGTCATCATTAGAGGAGAGAGGCAGTGGGGCAGGTACAGTATAAAGGGAAATGATGTGACTCAGAGGTGTGCTAAAAAAACAAGGAGGTGGGCTATAAAGGAATCAGGGAGAACGCTTCAGAGGAGGGTAGCCTTGTCTCCAAGACATGATGGAAACTGTCATGTTTCTAGAGTGGCAAGTTGGAAGGGTAACTCAAGGCAGATAAGCAGTCTGTGCAAAGGCACAGAAGCCAGGAGAGTAAGGATGCTGGTGGGTGTTTTAGGGGCATATTGGAGAATATTGTGGGAGGAAAGAATGACAGGCAGACAAGATGGTGCCTCACAACCACCTGTAATGAGATCTGAACTAGGCTGACTAGTTCCTGGAATGCCTGGGCTTCCTGGGGCACGAGCTTAGATCTCAACCAGGCAAATGACCCAGGAGGAGATCCAGGTGGAAATGAGGGGAGGCCATTGTAGGTGGCAATCTGCAGGCAGGAAGGCTGAGTGGGCAATGCTAGTGACCCGTGGTGAAATCCTGGAACTGTGACCTTGGAAGTAGGGGGGAAGGAAGAGAATGGCACAGGTTGCCAGAGGCTTCTGCACCCACCACCATGGTTGAGACCACACCTCTACCTTGCAAGTGGAGGGGCAGAGTGCTTTTTGTAAAAGTAGCACGAGAAACCACAGGCAAATGTTCTTATCCATCCTTCCCAATACCTAAGCCAGCTACCCATCAGGATGGAGTCAGCAAAGCTCCCTGAAGTCCTCTGCTGCACTTTCTCACTGTGTGAACTGATGTCCTGGTCACAAAGGATAACCTACCTCCGAAATTGGGCCTGAGAAATTTGTTATATCCTGCAGTGAGGTTCTCAAAACCAGGTAAGGAAAGCTTGTCACTTCTGCTGACCTCCACATTGGCTTGGTTCCCCTGGATGCACGTCCTGGAAAAGAGAATGGCTTTTAATGCCTATGCTGTTCAAATATTGATAAACATACATTGACATGAGCTTAAGGCCCTCCCTTGTATGTGTGTGTGTGTGCTCCTTTGTGTATGTGTATATGGTCACATAGTAATTTTCTTAAGTAGAAATCTCATGTTTTCTAGTTAATGAGTTATATTTCCATTTTCTTTCTCACTTGCTACAGAGAAAACTCTCATGATTGATTGATTGTGTGTGTATATATGCACAGGCATGTGTGCCTGTACATGCACATCATATGTCTTTCTCTATTTCTCTCTACCTATTTCTTTGAGGCAGAGTCTCTCCCTGAACCTGGGACTGAATTTTCTTGGCCAGACTGGAAGACAGAATCCCCCAGAGATCCTCTTACCTTCTTCTGACTCGGAAGCCCCCAAATTTACTAGCATTTATGGGATGCCAAGCTTGTTACATGGGCACTGGAACCTGAACTAAAGTCCTCCAGTCCTGTCTAGTAAGCACCCTTAACCACTGAACCATCTCCCCTATTTCTTTTACCAAGGGTCTTATGCAAAACAAACAAACAAACAAGCAAACAAACAACACAAGTCCATCTACCTGTGACCATTTTAGAAACGTGGTCTCTAAAACAGAATGAACCACAGAGACCTTGTTGTTCTGGTACTTCGGGAAATGAGGAGACTAGGTTTTGGCTTGCCACGAGTTAAGTGGGAAATGCTTGCAACCCTTCCTGTCACATGGTCATACCAGAGCAGCTCACTCTGGGCAGTTCTGAGGTAGTGCCACTCACCTCTGAGTGAGGAGACTCACACACAGGAAGGCCAGATAGAGGCTGTAGCTCATGTTGAAGGAGCTGATTCACACACAAAGAGGTTGAAGGAGAAATCACCTAGGGAGACAAGATGGCGCGAGGTGAGGAGGACAGTCCAAAGGTTCACCTCCCTCCAGCCTGGCCATCTCCATGAGTTGCCAGGTGCAGTATTTTCCCAACATGCATGGGGAGAAGCCTCTTTGCAACCATTCAGTTTAGCACCTGCCCCTGTGTGTCATCCGGTACACTGTCATTTGGGAGGCTAATATTTTTACCCATTGCAGATATAAGTGGAGTTTATACAATGGCTCATCAGAACTAGCACCAGCAGCCAGTCCACGGCACATAATTGTCTGTGTATTCGAGGAGCCCCACACTGTCCTTACTGCATCCCTGTTCTAACACCTCCAACTCTACATTCTTGCTGACCAAACCAGACATTGTCCTGTTTAGTTGAGCGTCCAGACCTTCCAGGCATGTTGTATTCTTACCTAACCTTCCCCATGCATAGCGGGAAGGTCCATTCCTGTCTTATATCAAGGAAACAGGTTCAAGGAAAGCACATTCAACCCATGGTGGCTCACAACCACCTGTAATGAGATCTGAAGCTCTCTTCTGGTGCATCTGAAGACAGCTACAGTGTACTTAGGTATAATCATAAATAAATCTTGGGGCCAGAGTGAGCAGAGTTGACCAAAGCTAGCAGAGGGTTCAGTAGAGGCCATTTGGGGAGCCTTGCCCTTACAACACCCTGGATATGGGTTATTCACTAACATTTCTTTAAACATTTTTTTTTTAGATTTATTTATTTTGTGTATGAGTACACTGTAGCTATTTTCAGACAGACCAGAAGAGGGCATCAGATCCCATTATAGATGGTTGTGAGCCACCATGTGGTTGCTGGGATTTGAACTCAGGACCTCTGGAAGACCAGTCAGTGCTCTTAACCATTGAGCCATCTCTCCAGCCCCAGGTATATAGTTTTATGAGATTTATTTTTATTTTATGTGTATGGGCTGTTTTTGCTGGCATGTGTGTCTATGCACTATATGCATGCAGTGCCCATGGAGGCCAGAAGAGGGCGCAGAATTGTCTTGGAACTGGAGTTACAGATGGCTGTTAGCTGTATGTGGGTGCTGGGATTTGAACTCAGGTCCTCCAGAAGAGCAGTCAGTGCTCTTAACCACTGACCTATCGCTCCAGCCCCAGTACATATTTACAGATAGGAACAAACATGTCCTTATGGTATAGGATGCTGAGAGTAGGAACAGTCCTACCTGTTCCTAAAACTGCTTTAAAAAAAATTGATTTTAAAAGACCTGTCTCAAGAAACAAAGTAAATGCTTAGGCCCTCTGTCATTTCTCATACCTCAGATGTTGCAGTTGTTAACAATGTTTTTTATCCCAACATACACATGTATTCACAAACACATACATACACACACACAGTTCTGCATAAAAAATTAAAAAGGGAAGTTGAGTGCTTGTGCCCTTTGTTATTGCTTTATATTTATAAATAAACATATTTACAAATAAAAACTGAAAAGCAACGCTGTTACTCTTGTCCTTTGTTGTTCCTTTCCCCATATGTGTGGGACAGCTGCTGTTTACCTCTTCCTGAGCTAAGTCCCTCTACAGTCTTCACAGACCTCTGACCTGACCAAGATGATTCTCATTTACAAAGGAGAGAGCTGAGGCTTTGAGAGGAAGTCAAGTCCCCAGGGTCACACAGCAGGTAAGGGGCAGCTCAAGTGTAAGTAGCTGCTCCAAGTCTTCCTCTTAGCCACAGCAACCAGAAAGGGGCTCTTGTCTATGGTAGCTGCAGTTTCCCATGTCAGCTTCTATAGATCTGCCTCCCTAGTCCTTAAGACAGCAGGGTTGCTCATACCATAAACATGCAAACACTTTCATGCCACGTGTCCTACTTATGAATACCAATTATTTTCAAAGTTTCTACTTTTAGAAAGTCAGCACGGGCCACCTTAGCATGCAAGATATACTCTATCCTGTTCCTTTTCACAGTGGAAAATAGGTGGCTGGGGGTGGAGCTTTAAAGACTGATAAAGAAATGGAGGCTTGCTCATGGCCACTGGAAACCACTCCCCAAAAACATCAGCTGTAAAACCAACATTCATGCTTGCTTGATTGATTTCATGCTTCTCCTCTCCTTGCCCCCAGCATACAATTTAAGAGGGTCCATGGAACCCTCCATCTCTTTAACATTTTAAAGGTTAAGTGAGCTTCTCTTAAAACCCAGATGCATGACCGGCAGAAATCCTGTCTGGTGAGGACAGAGGTATGCAAGCAGAAAGGTTTCTGCTCCATCAGAGGGGAGCAAGCTGTAAGTCCCACACATACTGTCACCACCGAGCATCAGGAACTCAGGCAGCTTGATGTTTGGTGTAATGAGAGAGTGAGCCCCCAGCTTCCCTCAAGAGGATGCTACAGGTCCAGGGTGGAAATTGCAGAGATGTTTATGTTAATTTGATTCTAGAAGAGTGTGTTACAACTTGGCCAGTTGGATGTAGGAGGCTGACACCTCTAGAAGCTGATAAAAATGGATGCTTGTAGGGCTGGAGAGAATGCTTAGTGGTTAAGAGAACTGACTGCTCTTCCAGAGGTCCTGAGTTCAATTCCCAGCAGCAGCAGGATGGCTCACACCATTTATAATGGAATCTGGTGCCCTTTTCTGATGTGTCTGAAGATAGCTACAGTGTACTCGTATGCATAAAATAAGTAAATAAATCTTTTAAAAAAATCGAGGCTTGCCCATGGCCACTAGAAACCACTCAGCCTTTCCCCTAAGCCCTTGGTATCTGCAAATTTTTCCCAGTGTGGCCTGAACTGGCCCTGTGCTCATTTAGGGAGACTCCTCAGTTTTCCCACCTTCTGAAAGAACATGCCTTTGAGCAAGCACATTTGGGGAACCATTTAGTCTTTATCTTCAGGCTTGCTGTGAAATAGGTATTTCCTGGCGACCAGTCTATATTAGGAAGACAATATTGACAACATGGGCCTCCAAAACTTCTCCAAGGACACGCAGGCTCTGGAGTGTGGCTGCATTCTCTCTGCTGGCTCTACTAGGGACCCAGTATGCCTCAGTGTAGCGTGGGAGAGCAGTGGGTAAGCCTGGGTGCCACATGTGCCTCTCAGTTTCTTAGTCATCCTGGCTGTCTGGAGAGGAACCTTGGACTTGTGATGGATTCAGCTTAGATCACACTTTAGTTAAGTGGCCACTGTCTGAACAGTATTTCCCAAGTCCTTGATTGGTACAGAGGTCACATCTGACACCAGTTTACTAGCATGGTTTTCTGGGGCAGGGCCCACACCGCTCACACCTTTCTTCACTTCAGCCTGACATGGAGAACTCAGAACATATCAGGCACAAGAAAGCAGTCGTGAGTTAGAAGGCTAGAGTCTAACATCTTTTCTATGATGAAGAAAGGCCTAGGTTCCCCAGACTGACTCTGCTCCCTGTGTCAAATCCACTTTGGGGATGGGGTTCTGGAAGTTCAGCAGGAGCCACCAGCCCGTATGGCTGATGAGCCAATCTTCAAGGCACTATTTATATGTCTACTGCTCTTGGTGTAGGCTCAGTCCTCTCTTTTGGATACAGACATCAGAGCCAGCACTAAGTGGTGATCATAGACCATGAGAGGGAGGGTAAGTGGAGATTCCAGCCTTCAGCAGTTGCATGTATGAGGTGGACTAGCTGAATCCTCTGGCTAAAATCTCATCTCTGTTTGTAGAGGAGAGCCCGGGCTTTGGAGTTAGATTAAACTGAGTCATAGTTAACCTCTCAGCCTTTGTTTCCCACCTGACAAATCGGAATAAACATAAACAATAAATAGTACTTTCCATTTGCTTCTATGCTCTGTGTCTTCCGTTGGGGGGATTTAGTTAGTAATCTCACTGGTTCAAGAACAATTCGAAGCTGAAGCTCCCTCCTCCTTGCATACTCGGCTGGCACCACCCAGGAAGAACAGGTCCCACGCAGGACTTGAGTGTCTCCTGGGAGGCAGAGGTGATTCTGATGGGGATTCCCACCTCCGCTCCATCACAGAACTGCCTTGGTGCGCTATGCTCTAGCCTCCCTCACGCTCACCTCTGTTCTTTCAGTCACTTCAGTGGGTGTGTGTGTCTCGAGTCATGTGTGGGTAGGCAGGCGGGAGTTGAAAGACCTTAGTGCCCTGGATCCTCCCCAAGAAAACCATGAAGGTATGCCTTGTGCCTGTTGGTCTAGCCTGGCAGCAGAGAGGAAAATGATGACATCTCCAGTGCCAGGCAGGGGGAGTGCCAACCTGGGTCTCTCACTCTGGCAGAGGGCATCGTACTACATTCTAAGACCTGAGGCAGAATTAGGGCTCAGCAGATTCCAAGCCTGCCTCCCTTCTCTCCCTCCCTCCCATCCACCCTATCAGGGTTCACATCTGGAGCTCCTTTCAAGCACAAGGGATGCAGGCTGTTCCCTTACCAGGCAGCTGTTAGGGCAGGTGCTTCCAGATCTCAGGCAGGACTCTCACACAAGGCATACTCTTTGGGTCTCCAGGGTCCTTTTCATCTCAGTCCTGACTCCTTGGGTGTAGGTATGCACCCAGTCTCCGATGGAGTGGTTCTCTCTCTGGAGAAGTTGGAGCAGCTGAACCAGGTATAGGTGGGCGGGGCCTCCTCCAGCTCCTCCCTTGGTGGAGCTCTGACTGGTCTTGGGTTGTTTGTGAGAATCAGCCAGCTCTTGCTGTGCTTTGATTATCGTGCTAATCTTTGCTTTGATTCTGGGTTCTTTAGCTATGCTCCCAAACCAGCTGAGAAAGACTTGTGTGGTCCAAGATGTCTTGAGAGTTCAGTGCATGGCTCCACCACTTTGATAAACTCTGCTTTCAGGGGACATGCTTCCAATACTGTGCAAAGGGATCTGAGTTGGCCTCATCATCAGATTCGCATCCACAAAACAACTTAATTTGTTTCTGAGAGCCTCAGTCCTGGCTTTGCCTTGGCTGAGTTTGTTTGGGATTAACAGAGTCTTAAAAATATGTGTTACTAGAGTCTATTCAGATTTTCGAGTTGCAAAGACACAGAAGATGCTAAGGATTGGGAAATTGGTGCTCAGAAGAAGTGGGGGGGGGTGATTCTGGGGCTTTCTGGTCTCATTTGCTGTATCCCAGATCCCTAGAGAGTATCCTTTAAGTCTCAAGAAAATTCCTTCAGTGAACTCCATATTGTAGCCAGTGGTCAAGGGTAGAAGCCTCTGGAAGTTGGTGTCATACCTGAGAGGGCTGGAAGCCAGAGGGAGGGGCAGAGGGAGGGCAGAGGCTATGGCAGGATGCCTAGAGGCACCTTCTTCCTTCTTGGCAACATCAAGGCCACCCTGGGCCAAGCTCCTGTGCAGACCCTGCCCAGCCTGGAGCAGGGAGGTAGAATAAACAGAGGGAGCAGGAGCTAGGGGCAGGAGGCAGAAGGAAGTGGGCAGGAGGGGAGGATCTAGACCAACTTGCTTAGTGTTCCTCTGGAGTCTGGCCAAGCCCCAACCCCAAACGTCTCTGTGCTTGCGGGGAGGGAGTGGATGCTGAAGAGAAAGCCCTTTCACATCACCTGAGTGACCCCACTTTCACCTGGCAACCTGAAGGTGGCCAGAGCAGGAATGACTGAACAGCCGTTTCAAGTTCTACCTGAATGCCCATGGTTTGGGGCTAATTCTCAGAATTTCTAAGAAGTTCTCACACAAACAGAGAGGCCGGAGAATCACAAAGACGACTGAGATCTGGGAGGCTTTGTGGGAGGAGGAACTGGGAACAAGGGTTTAGCTTTAGGCAAGTTGCTTAATCTCCCAGGAGCCGGCCTGCCCGCATCTTATGTGATGAGGGAGGTCCATCCTCAGCAGGGTTGCTGAAAGAACTCTGCGGGCACAGGTGGTCACAGGCACAGAGCTGCATCTCAATGTCTCTGGCACAGAAGACCCTACATACGAGGTGCTTGAGAAACTAGCTTTCTCTCATTCTGTCTTTTCAATTTGCTTTTCTTCTGCTGTCATAAACACCATGATCATTTTTTTCTGCAGTCATAAACACGCAAGCTGGGGAGGAAAGGGTTTGTTTCAGCTTACATGTCACATCTGTCATAGGCAGAAGCCAAGGCAGGAACCTGGAGCACAGACCACTGAGAAACAAAGCTTACTAGCTTGCTGTCTGGTCTCTAGCTTCTCCTCCTCCTCCTTCTCCTCCTCCTTCTTCTTCATATCCCAGGACCACCTGCCCAAGGATAGATCCACCCACATGTGGGTTGAGTCATCTCACATCAATCAATAATAAAAACAGTTCCTCACAAACATGTAGTCTGTACAATCCCTCAATTGATGCTTTTCTCTTTCCAGGTGACTCCATGTTCTAGCAAGTTGACAATAAGTTCTAATCTGCTTAGTACTTACAAGTTTACATTCAAGTTTACATCTACCTATGTGTTATGTGTGTTGCTGTGCATGTATGCATGTGTATGTAGATACCTGTGTATATATTTTTTGCATTTTCATATTATCTATATATAGTCATTTATAAGCTACCTATCTGCTCATCATCTAATGATTAATCTCCTGATCAGATTGTTGATATTTCCAATGCTTAGTTTTGTATTATGTATCTTTGCAAATAGTCAGCAAATTTTATTATTATTATTATTATTATTATTATTATTATTATTATTATTAACTGATTCCACCTGGGAGGTAAGACAAGTGGGATTTTTAAAAAGATTTTTACTTATTGTATGTTCATGAGCACACTGTCACTGTCTTCAGACACACCAGAAGAGGGCATCAGATCCCCTTATAGATGGTTGTAAGCTACCATGTGGTTGCTGGTACTTGAACTCAGGACCTCTGGAAGAGCAGTCAGTGCTCTTAACTGCTGAGCCATCTCTCCAGCTCCCGACAAGTCGGATTTGAAGTTACTAAAATGAGTGTGACTTTTAGATTGACAGAAGACATGGGTGGAGCTGGCAGGGACATTACATTGGTTTTCAGTGGTCTCGGGCAGCTTTGCCCCTGAGTCTCTAGAAGTCCTGGAAGCCACCTAGTTCCAACTATGATCTCCAGTCTTAGGATGCTTGCGGTCAGTAGTATTTCAGGATGTCCAGCTATGTAGACTGATCGCTCACAGGTTACACCTCTCAGCACCCACCTCCCCATTCCTCGAGGCCACACACCCTCCTAAAATTCGTCCTGGAAAAACAAAGGGCAGAGTGAGTCAGCCTGTACCGTGTGAACCTAGTATTTGGTACCATGTAAACATGCATTTGGGACCTGGATAAGTCACCCCAATGCTGTGCATTTGGAGGGAGCACTGCTAGTCTCAAGGTCTTTTTGTTTTTGTTTGTTTGTTTGTTTTTCTTTTACTGCACATATATCATCTTCCTTTAATAGTGTTGTGAGGCAAGTGGGTCTTGTTTCCTTCTTTCAAATTACATTTTAATTCGTTTTGTGTGCATGTGAGGAGGGGGCAGGGTGCCATGTGTGTTACAGTGCGCATGTAGAGATTAGAGGACAACTTCTTTCCACCTGGCAGCTTCCAGGGATCAAACTCAGCTCATCACACTTGGTGGCAATTGCCTTTACCCACTTAGCCATCTCAGCAACCCCAGCTTATGTCTTTATTTTCATTCTGTAGATCACAGCCACCCAGCTAAGAAGCAGTAGAGCCAGCCAGCACAGTCTGGAACTTGGTCATAGGAATTGAGTCAACTGCATTATTAATGTACCCGTTGTTCCTCCCAGCACTTGTGGAACTCAATGGCCATCGACTTGCCTGTCTCTATCACTTGATCATCTCTATTACTAAGCTAAATGCTGTTTGAGGTCAGGTCTTTTGTTGTTGTTGTTGGTGGTGGTGGTGGTTTTTCGAGATAGGGTTTCTCTCTATAGTCCTGGTTGTCCTGGAACTCACTTTGTAGACCAGGCTGGCCTCTAACTCAGAAATCCACCTGCCTCTGCCTCTGCCTCCCCAGTGCTGGGATTAAAGGCGTGCACCACCACGCCCGGCTAAGGTCAGGTCTTATTAACTGGTGTTTCTCTAATACAAGTTGGCCATATGTGAGTCCTTAAGAAGTCTAGAGAGCTAAAACTAGGCATGTATCTTAGTGGAGGAACACTTGCGTAGCAAGGCTCTGGGTTCAATTCCCAGTAGCACCAACCAACCGACCAACCCACCTACCAGTCCACCAACAAATCAGCCAGCCAACCAACCACCAAGTCTACAGAGCCTGTAAATCCAGCGGAAAAAAAGCATCAAGCCATGCAAGTGAATCTGGGCAGCAGTAGAGTATTGTTTGCTATTTATATTTTTCTAGTTAATTAATTAATTCCTTTCTTTCTCTCCTCTTCCCCCCTCTTCCTTCTCCTTATATTTCTTCTCCTTTTTGTTAACTTTACTGAACTCAGGCCTCAAGCTGTTACCACTAAGCTATAGCTACAACTACATATACATACATACATACATACATACATACATACATACATACATACACATACACACACACACACACACACACATATACATATACATATACATATACATATACATATACATATACATATACATATACATATACATATACACCTTTTTGTAAATGCCCTCAATACCAAACATAAATATTCTGAATCTGTATGCTTAAAGGACTAGAGAAAAAGGAATGGCAGGTGGTAACATCTCTTTTCTTGGCAATGTCACCATACTTCAGGCAAGCCATGAAGGTTCCCCTATGGGATCTACCCAGAGAAGCCATGTTTACCTCCATTAAATGCATTGTTTTCTTCTGAGCTACAGACTTCACAGATCATTTATAAGCCACAATCACAGTCACTGTTATTCTTTTTTGTCTTGAAATTCTCGTGCAAGTCAGATGTTCTTCTGGGCATTAGGGTCACAGCAGGATGAAAGCAGTTTCTAGCGAGTGCAGACAAACGGGGCATGAACAACACATTCATAGGGCAATATTTGAGAGGATTGCACACTGTGGAGCTGTGTTAAGCTGAGGAAGGGTGGGGAACGGGGGGGGGGTATTCTTAGAGGAGTGGGAATCCGAAAGTTTCTTTGAAGATGTGACGTTACAGCAAGGCTGCAGAAAGGGGCAGGTCCTGCTGTTGTCCGCTTCTTCCAGCCTCATTCTCTTCTGGTCAGTAAGCTTTCTGAAACTCTTCTAGCAGATTGCTAGAAACACTCCTCCTGCTTAACATCCTTTGATGATAATGTTTCTTCTTTCTTGTCCCGAGAGAGAGAGAGAGAGAGAGAGAGAGAGAGAGAGAACTAGTAGAAAGAGAGAGAGAGACAGAGAAACAGATACACAGAGAAACACAGACACAAACAGACACACACACACACACACATACACACACACACTCACTCACACAGTGTGTGTTGGAGCCAGTAGCTGTGGACATTTGCTGAATGCATTGCTCTCCAAACTCCTTTCTATTACTTTGCTCCCACCTGCCTGCTTCCAACATACTATTCTTCTGCCAGGACTCCAGCAGGACTCTTGGGGATCCCTCCAGTGCTGTCCTCCACTGCACACACACCATGTTGACATCTGCCACACCACAAACCATAAGCTAGCCCCCACACCAGGTTATAAGCCTTTTTTGGAAAATTGTTGAACCTTTCCTTAATGCACAGCACAGAACTACATACATAGTGTTGAATGGATTGATGGATAATGGGAAAGCTGGTTTCTCTTTGTTTTCTGTCATCTTACTGAGCCCTGTCCAACATGGCTCATCTTACAGGTGAGAAAATCAGACCTCTCCCCCTCCTTCCAATATCCAGTCACCTTACTGCCTTCTTGAGTTTCCTTTCGGGGTCAACTCTCTCTTTTTTCTGGCACATGATCACTGTTACCTTTTCTAACGTTCCTTTGCAGCAGAGGCCACACAGCTGCCGCCCTGTTCAAACCTCTTTCAGCTGACCCAGACCTTTCTCCTAGTAACCTAGACATCTCTCTCTGAGGTCCCCAACTTGATAGTGGCTGCAGCTCCCAGTTGCCCATACCTTAGGAGCCATTTAGTAAGCCAGTGAGGCTGACCTGTAGTCTACTCTACACTATGATGTGATCCCAGGTCCTAGAGGGCCAGACATGGCCTTGGTGTTTCCTAGATGTTGTCTAAAGTACACGGCTTGGTTTGATTAAACTTGAATTTGCTGAATTAGATTGCTTGATTTACCACCTTGCCTGAAACTGAGGCCTGCCGCTCTGAGCTCGTCACGCTTGGAACCCAGAGACCGTTTATCCAGATGCTCTCCATTGCTCAAGACACATTTAGCATAAGTCAGACTTTGCCTGCCTGACTCCAAATCAAGTTCCAGTAATGTTTGCTGTTAACACGCAGAGAGAAAATAGTTCAGTGTTTGTGGCCTTATGGTCTCTCTGTTGTAGCATGCAGATAAGGCACAGGTAATGTGCAAGTGAATAGGTGAGACTGTTTCATTAAATTTTATTGTAAAGCCAGGCCTCAGGCAGGCTTTAGTTCATACCTGTAGTTTTCTGACCTCTGCTACAGACTTACTGACTCACCGACTCTCACGGACTCACGCACGTGCCTAGAGCCACTGCGGTCTTCTGGTATCAGTGCTTTGAACATGGTAGTTTCTATAAATTCCCACATCAAATAGAGACCCTTTTGCTGTCTTTTTTGTTTCCATAGCATATATAAGGTACATATATATGTATGAATATATGAATATTATATATGTATATATACATACATATTTATATATTTATAGATAGATTAATGGATGGATAGATAGCCTCAAGGTTGCTTTTTCTTCTGAAGTCATTGGCTGACTCATAGCAGGGTCCCCCCTATAAGAACCTTAGCAATGTAATCCCAACCAGAGGCAGTTATATTCCATTTCCCTGTTGCCCCCCAAAATGGTGGCAGGAGAATTCCTGAAAGGGACTAGTTGGGTACCAAAGAAAGAAGCACCAAGGCCAGGGAGAGGAGCCCAAAGCACTTAAAGGGGACCTACAGTGAGAGCCTTTCAGTGACTCTTGTGATAGAAAGACAAAGGAGATTTTTCTCCTTTGCTATGTCTATATCAAGGGGGCGGGACATGCCCTTCTGAGAGAGTCAGGAATTTGGCTCAGGGCGGGAGCTGGTTTCAATGTGATGTGTATAGCAATGTGGTTAACCTCTCAGTGTTTTCAAGGTAGAATCTAAACAGCTTTCTCAGTGCCTGGGAATATTCCAGGCTTGGCTTGGGTTCAAAGCCATGGAGACAAAGATGCTCAGGGCTGGGTTATAGACAGGTTAGCTTCTATTCCCCTTTCTACTCCAAACTGCTTGTTTTATCACATCTGCTTTAGGAGACACGGTTCCCTTTTGAGGCCAGATGTGGTAGTTATTATCCTTTGGCAGATATCTGAGAAAAAGAAACTTAAGAGAGGAAGGGTATATTTTGAACGTTGGGGGTTTGGAGGACACCACCATGGTGGTGGTATAGGCTTGTTGGCAGCAATGGCAACAAGAGCCTGTTCACATCTGGGCACATCAACAGGCAGAGAAAGGTGAATGTTCGCTGGCACACAGCAGCCTTTCTCCTTTTTATTCAGTGCTGGACTCCAGCACGTGAGAAAGTGCTGTCCTAGTGGGGTATGCCTTTCTTCTCACTTAAACTTCTCTCTCAAGGCACCCTCCAAGGACTTACCCAGGCGTGTGCCTCCTGGGTGACTCCAAATGTAGTCACAGTGACTAGAAGATCACACCAGGCAAGCATCAGAGACTG
>LR749835.1:879591-889591 GCA_902729485.2 Mus minutoides | reverse complement strand
AGAAAGAAAGAAAGAAAGAAAAGAAAAAAAAAGAAAGAAAGGAAGGAAAGGAAGGAAAAGAAGGGAGAAAACACCTGAAATTCAAAACACTTCTGGCCTCAAGCATTTCAAATTAAGAATACTCAACCTGTCTGCATATTTTGTTGACCAAATTACAGCAGCTCTGTGCTGTTAGGATTTTGAGATTCCTGACTTAGGAAATAGAGGGCCAGGAGGGAAACTCTTGGCCTGAGGACACCAATCCAGTGAGGTAGATTGCCAAATCTGAGTCCTCTCTCAGCTTCTGGCTGCCACACTGAGCCCTCAGCCTGTGGTGTTTCTCTGGTTTGTGGACTCAGAGAGCTAGAAAAAGAGGTAATTTGACTTGGTGACAGGAAGCTGATTTGGGATTATGTACAAACTTCTAGTGTCCTGATGTAAGGATTCCTGGCTTCAAGGGGAAGGGAAAGGTGGAGGAGTCGGGGGAGGATGAAAGACCCTGGAGGGCTTTGAGGCACAGGTGCTTCTCTGGACAGTGCAGCTACTTCGAGAGGGGCCTCAAAGATCAGCCAGTCCTAGGAGGTTAGAGAAATGAATGGGGTCTGGATTTGCCAGAGGCTCCTGCCTGCGTACTGCAGAGATGCACTTACAAGCACAGCCTGGGCGCACAAAGTTTGGATGCCTCCAACAGCGTTCCTTTGTAAGCATTTGTGTAGCTCCTTCACACATGGCCAATGCCATGACCGTGTCAGAAGCCATCTGGTCCCCTCTGTAGGTGCTGTTTTTCTTACCTTTGAACCGTTACAGTGCCTGCTTCAGATCCTACAAGAGGCCACACTGGAGCAAGGCCTGCCTGCGTGGACATTCGTGGAGTTCACATCTCTATCTTTTCCCTTCTGCTCTGAGGCTGGCTGTCTTTCATACCTAAGCCACGCCCTGCCCAGCCACACCCTCTGCACATCTGCCTCTTCCCTACTCTTGAAGTTGTGTACTTCATTCCCCACTGCTTCTAATTTAAGATCATGACTCAGCTGACCTCTTCCTGAGAATCACACACATACACACAGATGTTCTATACTACATTTGGTGCATGTACTTACATACACAGATACATATAGCCTGACACACATATATCCACTAGGTTCTTTACATGGATGTATACTTGAAGGCATGCCATACATGTCTACCCTATCTCCTATTTGCATGTAACAGACATGCATGTATGCATGTGAATACATTTCCTAGGCCTTCTTCCTCATACATGCACAAAGACCTGTAAGTCCGCTAAACCCTCCCATCTATGCTTACACAGAAACTCCACTGCAGGCTGGAGAGATGGCTCAGCAGTTAAGAGCATTGACTCCTCTCCTGAGTTCAAATCCCAGCAACCACATGGTGGCTAACAACCATCTGTAATGAGATGTGACGCCCTCTTCTGGTGCATCTGAAGACAGCTACAGTGTACAAGAAAGAAAGAAAGAAAGAAAGAAAGAAAGAAAGAAAGAAAGAAAGAAAGAAAGAAAGAAAGAAAGTCCACTGCCGTCTATTTCCATACCTACTGACTCCTCCACATCCCCCTCATGCCCTCTCTGATCACACAGCAGCTGGGAGCCCCTTCTCCATCTAGAGAAGAGGGACAGAGTGCTCCTTAAGCGGGCCCTGTTGTGTGGCATGCTCTATTTGTTTCCTGATTTTCATTCATTCACTAAAATTCTTCTCTGGACCCCAGTCCCTAGAATGGTGTCTGGCACCGAGTGAGCAACTGTGGGTGGCTTCATGAATGGAAGGAGGGGTTCTTTTTTATTTTTTAAATTATTAGATATTTTCTTTATATTTCAAATGTTATACCCTTTCCAGCTCCCCCCGCACCCCCCCCCGCCGTCGCCGAAGTCCCTACCCCACCCTTCCTCTGCCTCTATGAGGGTGTTCCCCCACCCACCCACCAATCCCACCTCTACTTCGAGTTCCCTTACACTGGGGCATCAAGCCTTCACAGGACCAAGGTCTCTCCTCCCATTGATGAAAAGGCCATCCTCTGCACATATGTGGCTGGAGCCATGGGTCCCTTCATGTGTGCTCCTTGGTTGGTGATTTAGTCACTGGGAGCTCTGGGGTGGGGGTTCTGGTTGGATGATAGTAGGAAGGAGGGGTTCTAGTGAGCCCTGGCTGTGGTTTTCTTTTTTCTCTTTCTTTGTTTCTTTTTTTCATTTTTTATTTTTTCCTTTAAAAACAACCTAATCATTCCATTTGTTTACATCTCAATTATATTCCACTTTCCAGTTACCCCTCCACAAACTTTCCCATCCCATAACCTCCCTCTCCTCTCAGAGCCTGTACAGGCTTATGGAAGTATAGTTAAACAGACAAGAGGAGGACAGGTTGGGTCAATCTGTCAGGGTTGGTAAATCACAAATGTCAGGGTGCAGAGCAGAGGTTCTTAATAGGGGAGCAGTTGCCTCCTTTTCCCAGTATTCATGTCACAGTTACTATCTGGAGACACGTGATTGTCCCATGTCAGGGGTGGATGTTATCGGGTAGAGCCCTACAATCCACAGGATTGCTAACACCAACACTTTTAGGAACCCCTGGTACAGAAAAGAAGCTGGGCACTGGGAAGTATGTGAATCTCACTTCTGTCACTCCAAGCCATGTGACCCTTGCCTCTGGATTGATTATTCATATGTCACGGGATATTGTGAGACAGGTGATAAGTCAATTATGTCACTAGGTGCAGGGAAGGTACTCAGTACACAGTCTTCTACAGCCATAGAACCCAGAGAGGCAAGCCCTGCTTTCTCCCCGCTACCTTCCCAGCTCACCACCTAGGGTCACCTGGAACTCCTGGCTGCAGAAGTGTCCCTGTTCTGCTGGGATCCTCTTGGCAAAGCACATGGCTATCTGGCAGGGAACCACTCCTCTTCAGACCAGAGACACATAGCTCAGGGTGGATATAGGATGACATGGTATGCACAAATGTGTGTGTGTGGTATGGTGTGTCTGTAGGGTATAGTGAATGTATGTGTGTAGCATGTGTATGTGTGTGTGTGTGGGTATGGTATAGTATGTGTGGTGGGTGTAGTGTGTGCATGTGTGTGGTATGTGTGGGCTGGTGTACAGGTCTGATGTGTATGTGTGTGTGGTATGGTGTGTGTGTAGGGCATGGTTTGTGTATGTGTGTAGCATGTGTATGTGTGTGGTCTGGTGTGTGTATGTGGTGTGTGTGTGTGTGTGTGTGTGTGTGTAGTGTGTATATGTGTGGTCTAGTTTATATGTGTGTGTGTGGTTTGGTATGTATGTGTGTGTATGTGTGTGTATATATTCATGCACATCTGTGTTTTTGTCCCTGATTTGTTTGACAGTAAGAAGATGGAAATGGCTTGTCTCATTCAGAGCCACATCTGTATCTCTCAACATGTCTGTACTCACATCCTGGGTGTGGTCCTGATGTGAACTCACAAGCAAAGTGTGCTCCAGACTTCAGCCCACAGTCCCAGGTGTGCTTGGGTTTGATCCTCCATCCCAGGATGTGTTGTTCCCTGTTTTCGTGGGGCATCTGGAATAAATGGAAAGGGAAGGGGAGCCCAGGGATGAAGGCAACAAGACCGAGCTTCCAAGTGAGGGAAATACAGCCGACTGTGGAGCACAGCTTATTGTGTGTGCTCTGTGTGTTGCATGTGCTGCATGTCCTGTGTTGGGGGCGGCATGTTGGAGATGAGTCTGCATCAGAATNTGTTCCCTGTTTTCGTGGGGCATCTGGAATAAATGGAAAGGGAAGGGGAGCCCAGGGATGAAGGCAACAAGACCGAGCTTCCAAGTGAGGGAAATACAGCCGACTGTGGAGCACAGCTTATTGTGTGTGCTCTGTGTGTTGCATGTGCTGCATGTCCTGTGTTGGGGGCGGCATGTTGGAGATGAGTCTGCATCAGAATAAAATTATGGGAAGGCAAGTCTGGGGAAACTCCGAAGGGCCCACAGTGACACGAAATAGAACTTAAGAGTGTCCTGCTGGAGGCTGTGAGAAGCCACACATAGCCTTGAAGGAAAGGCTTGATGGGGGCCTGTCTGCATTTTAGAAAGCAGACTGTGGGGCTGTATGGTGGAAGGAGCACATGGAAGATGGCCAGAGGGAAAGCTCCACAAAGACCACGGGAAGGAGATAACTGCGCATGTGCTGTGGCTGCGTAAAGGAGCCCACCCTCACGGACGAGCGAGGTTCTCGTAGCCCGTATAGATTCACATCGTGTGTTCTTTGTCAGCAGACAGGCTGAGCCAGGGGATTCTCATTCTCTGAGAAATCTCAAAGCCTCTTCGATTACACAACCTCCTAGTTCAACTGATGCCTCTGTTTAATCACATAGCCAAGTGCTCCATCAACTGAATGCATGCTTCTCTTCCCAGTACTGAACGAACGCTCACTGAAGTCAGGGGCTGTGGGTGATTTGTTCATTCTTTCCCTTTCCTTGCATGGAAATGCTTGGTGGAGACTAAGGAGTAAATACATTGTAGAAAACATAGGTTTTCTGCTCTTTTAGAAACCTCCATGGCTGACACATGGGCATGGAAGCCCAGGAAATCCAGGCAAATCGCCGTGTGGCGGGGTGGTCAGCTTGGAGACTTATCCAGAAAGACAATGAATTTGCTGTAGAGTATGCTCCAGGGGTGGAAAGCTGATCCCAGAGGGTGTCGTATTCTTACCTCATTTGTAGGAGTCAGGTGGCCTCTGCCCCTCCCTGCCTAGCTCCTCTCTTCTCTTCTCTCTAGCTCTCCTCTCTAGCTGTTCTCCAGAGGAAATTAATGTCCAAATGGCAGAATAATTAGCTCCCAGTCCTGGCATGCATTAACCTTGAATTGATGGTGTCAACTAATGGGAGAGGGAGGGGAGTACTTGGGAGTCATGGCAATCCTAACTGAATGCCTTTCTCCAGGACCTGGCATGAAGAGTCCTTGAACCTTCTTCCTCTTCCAGATGAGGGATATCATTATTGGTTTCTCATATTCCATGTCCAATATCAATGGTCGTCTTTATTTCAGCCAGTTTCCCATTTTCAAATAAAACAACCTATGACATCCTACAAAGATAGATTGAACACTTCTGGTTACCATGACAACAGGGAAGTGCCAATCACAGCCTTCACTTACTATCTAGGCCAGGCCAGACAAACTGAGTGGCTTCTTTGAACGTCTGATTTTCTTATCTGTAAAACAGAGATGATGGCAGTACCCATCTCATAGGCTGGTTGTGTGGACCATGACGCTATAATGTGGGCTGCTGGGATACACTCGATTTAGATGAGTGTCTTGACCCGAGACTCTTCCTGAGCCTGTTTCTTTCTCTTTAAGATAGAGTGTACTCGTGGAGAAGGATGCCACTACACAGTTCTCAGTTTGCTGATACTATGTACCTCTAGCCCAGGTGTGGTTTCTTGTCACCTAAAAATCATGGTTCATTTATTCTCCCCATGGTACCAGATTTTCCCCACAATCATTATAGTTATATGACATTAGGCTGATGTGACTTCTCTAAGGTAGTACCTTCACTATGGTCCATCACCAGCTGCCTCCTTGGATGCCCTTTGTCTTGGCAACAGTCTGAATCAGCCAACACGGTAGTCCTCCACATACTACATTAAAGCTGGTGGAGCCCTTGCATTTCTGTGGTTTAAATTCCCCTTTCCCACAATACCATAGGAGAGCCAGGGGGATATACTATCCAGCCATTTTATAGATGCAAATGCCTCTTTGCTTATCTGCCCATTCACACAATAAACATTTCTGGAACACATCTGGTACAAGTTGCTGAAGCTCAGTTGATGGATGTCTGTGGTCTAAGTGTCATTGCTCTAAGTGGTGGCTCTGGGTTCAAGGGCCACTCTGTGCTGAGCTCACTGGGTCCTGTACCACACCACACACCTCTTTTGAGTTTGCCCAGTTCCTTACCCTGAGGCCCAGCATTGATGTCCAAACGCAGTGACCATTTCCGTGAAAGCATCCCGCTCAGCCCAGGTCTGTTCCTCCCTCGTGAGTAGTTACTCATAGTTTAGACTCCAGTCCTCTTGGCAGGAGCCCTGCCACCTCTCCTGCTGGCATCTGTTTTCTGGGTTCGTGTAGTATTTTGAACTTGCGTGTACTACCTGGTGTCTATCCAGTTTCTATGACTACATTATGTTGCAGTGCTTCATGCTTATACCCATGTTCTCTCACATGATATCCTTACCTGTATAGGAAGCCACCAGGTGAGACACCATGAAGTCAGGGGCTCTTCATATCATCTCTGAGTCCTCAGAATCAAGTCCTGATCATGTCAGTCCACTGAAGGATAGAGGACTGAGCCCGTTTTTAATTGGTCACTGCCTCTCCTTGAGTAGTGCCGGTATTGCCCACCCTCTGGGTGTAATTGAGGGAGGAAGGGGTCAAGGAGAGGAAGTGTGGATGGAGAAAGTTATTAAAGGTGGAAGCCGAAAACCAGGCCTGCCACCCCTCTGTTTCTCAGGGTGCAGTGTTTTAATATTGGAGGCTTCTTGCTGATAGGTGTTCAATAGCTATAAAAGCCTGTGCCTAAGTCACCTCTCCCCCACTCTGCTCATTCCCTGTTCCCCCCACAGACCCTGGGTCAGGAAATTAGAAAGACAAAAGGCAGCCAGGTGACTTGCTCAGAGGAAATGAAAAGGAACCATGCTGATGGTGTTCCTAGTGCCCGCCAGGCCGACTTACTATGAGGGGATAATATCCCTGTGTAAGGTGGGTCAGTGGTTTCTAACATCAACTCATTTATTTAGTGACAGAGGTGAGTGGCCCTCACTGAGGTCCATGCTGTGGCTGAGAGGTGGGTGGCCTTGTGGGAGAAATGTAGTTTCTGAAGGTGTAAATACATTTGAGAATGCTGTGACTCCAGACTCAATCCAGTTCCAGGCAGAAGGGCCTTAATGTTAAAGAAGCAATTATTCGGGGCTGCTCACTAGAGGAAAGTTAAAGCTAGCTTTATTCAGAGACCATGGCAATGGGCTGTTTGTAATGAAGGAGCTAGATTGGGCTCAAGGCTCAACTCCCAGTACTGTACGGGCAAACGGTTGTCTCTAGCCACGGGCAAGGATGAAGCTTCAAGAATGCAAAATAATGACAAGAAAGTTTGAAAATGTGAAATGGCCAAGAGATAACATCAGGAGTTAAGAAAGATTCTGGAAAAACCGACCAGACAGGATTTTAGCTGGAGCCAAGTCAGGTGAGCAGACATCATCTGTGACATGGTGGAAAGTGAAGAAGCGTAGGTATCCAGGGTGATCTGGCGTCAAGGCTGGGTGCTTCCTGTTGAAACTGGATTTTAGAAGGAATTTCACAGATGGGCCTCATTGAGGGTTCAGGAGTCTGTCTAAAGTCAGACAAGCAAAGAATTAGTGTCAGTAGGCTAAGAAACAGATGGGTCAGAAGATGAAGGAAGGATCTGGAGAAGGTATGCTGACCTCGAGGAATGGTAAGTATTTATGTAGGCTCACTCTGCTCTATGTCTATAGCGAGTTACTCTACTCAGGGAGGCATGCAGGGGTGGGGATGAGAGTCACTCATCTTAAGCGTGTGTGTGTGTGTGTGTGTGTGTGTGTGTGTGTGTGTGTGTGTGTGTGTGCGTGTTTAGGGGCTGGTTTTTGTGTGACTCTGAGGAGTGTAAACAGAGCCCTGTTAATTGTGATGCTCTAGTTTGCTGGACCTAATGTCCCCAAAATATCATTTGGAGTAAACCCTTTTCTACCTCTTCTGATCTCTGTGCCATATAATCATTTGGGCCACATCCCTCACACCAAAGAGACCTCTATTTGGCTACGGCTTGGGTTTCAGCTCTGGTTTTAGGGAAATTGATTCATCTGGGAGCTGGCATGAGGCCAGGAGACTAGGTCAGTCCCCCGAGCAAAGAGTGGCAACCCCCTCCTATCTCCTTCTGATGGTGCAAGGGAAATTCCAAACTGGGGCCCAGGCTGACCTCATCCCCTTCCCAGCCTTCACCTCTAGGAAGACTAGGCATTGTTAACTTAACAGACAGCCTGCAGGCAGGTCTTAGGGTGAGAGTCTAGGATACCCCTGAAGCAGGTGCCTACTTGAGACTTGCTCCCATGGAGAGAATGTTAACATTGTTCTATACTGATCCCTCCACAGCGATTGCCCTGTCCATCTGATGGTGTGTGGGTCTCTTCGCAGGTTGTGAGTGGTCCTGACCACATAACTTACGAGCTGGGGAAATGCTCTTGGATTGAAATGTGGTTTCTCATTAGGCCAGCATTGACTTATATCTACTCTGGGCCAGTTTGTGCCAGTGCTCTGGGACCCAAAGATGTACACGCCATGGTGAGAAGGATATCTCTTGAACAGCAATCAATTAAATAAGAGAAAAAGGTTGTAGACATGAATTTGTGAATGAGGGAAGGAACTTCTACTTACGAATCCAGTTTTTGTTGCTGTTGTTGTTGCTGTAACACAATGCCAGAGGCTGAGTACTTAGGGGCTTTATTAGTTCACAAGTTGGGAGACTGCAGTCAATACAAATAGCATGGCACTGGATCTTTAGGGCTGCCTGTCTGCATCACCTCATTGTAGTGACAGCCCACAGGAAGGAACACCAGTGGAAGGGGAGAACACCAGGCACGACAGGAGGCAAGACTCTGGAGGGGAGACCCATCATCTGTCTTTCCTCTGGGCCCTGCTCAGAAGAGGTCACATCACCCCTCAACAATGTCACACTGGGAACTGAGCTCCCAGCGCACAATCCCAGGGGAACACACTAGAACCACATCCAAATCAGGGCAAGCCATTGTAGAGGAAGGAGTTGACGAGGGAAAGGAGAGAGGGTTTTGTGTATAGAATTTCTGGGGATCCTGGAAGGGCTCAGGTAGGCAGAAACTGAACTGGTTCTTGAAGGGTGAACAAGGCAGCCTATGTGGGAGACCAGAGGCTGAGGGCAAAGGTGTGTCTCAGAAAGACCCTGAGGTGGTCAGTATGAAGGTGCTAGCATGGGGACATGGGCAGGGGCTTCAGGAGGACACAGTAGCATGCATGTTGTCAAGTAAGCCACAAGAGCCAGCAGAGGGCTTAGCTTGACAAGCTCTAATTCAGAGGCCGCATGCAACTGCAGTAAGATTTATCTATACCTCACCTTAAAGGATGAGTTTATATTTTTCTGTCACTCCCACAGAGGCTGCCAGACTTAGCAAATACAAACATTGAACATCTAGGGAAGTCTGAACTTCAGAATAATGATCGATATTTCGAGCCATGCTCCAAACATGCTCCTTTGACATTTGTCCAAAATTTAAATTCAGTTTGGTTTTCTATGTTTTCCGTGACCATTCAGCTCCTAGCCCAAGCCTGAGGGAAAATGGCCCCACATCCATTTTTTTTCTCTGACCAGAGAGCAATTACTTACACTTGTTTGTGCGGTGCCGCTCTCTCTGCTTGAATTGGTTAAAACAATGGATCAAAATATACGTGTATCTGGGGAGTCCTGATGTCTGCCTTTCTGGAAGACTGTGAGAAATTGGATCCAAATATCGGTATTTCTTGATGATTAACCATGAGCAGTGTTTGCCTCTGTGCACGCTCTCCTTTTGAACAGATATGTCGGATGGCTGAGAACGTGAGCCAGCCGCTTGCCTGTGCTTGGGGCCCTGCACTGCCAATCCCCTCACTTTTCACGGGCTCTTTTGGTGTCTGTAACCATTACGGTTAATGTGTAATTAAACTGGAAAACACCTGCTGGAGGCCAGGGCCCGACTCTGCTCCATAAACAGCAATTTACTGAATGAGCCAGTAAATAATTCCTGCTAGCTAGAGAGAGGCCACTCCTCACCCCTATAATTTAGAATAAAGTTAACCCCTTACGAGTTACAGAATATTATTTAAATAAGGCACACGGACGAAACCACCTATAAACATAGTCTAAGAGGTTGTCTTTGGAAAGCTCCAGATGGAATGGAGCTGACCCAGGAGTTGGGTGGGAAGCCTTGCACTGAAAACCCCTAGAGCCCTGAGGGCGCTGAGG
>LR749835.1:864591-877091 GCA_902729485.2 Mus minutoides | reverse complement strand
AATATAAAGACATCCCGTTTAGTAATGAGTACTCCCAAGTCTTTCACTCGTTACCCATTGTCCAGTGTGCAAATTTGTGTTTATTACTATCTACTGCAAGAAGAGGTGAGAGCTGAGTGAACACGGATCTGTGGATATAGAAATATGTCATTAGGAGTCATTTTATTGTTATGTTCATTTAGCAGAAAAAGAACAGTAGGTTTTTATCCTCCAGCTTTTGATCTGTCTAGTCTCAGGTTCCTGTCTTCATTAATGGTGTCAGATATAGATTCCATCTTATGGGACCTTTAAAGCTCCACCTCTTAAATCAAGCAAAGAGGCAGTTGGTTACTTCTACAACATGTTTGCCATTATTGAAGCAGTGGACATATTTTGCAGGTAGGTTGGCACTCTCAGGATTTGTAGCTGGGTGAGAATGTATTGTGTATAGTACCTTCTAATACCACAAAGGTTAGTCAACAGTAGGAAAACTGATAGTTGAGTACTAGATTGAATTCTTCATATTTGATGATGTAAGGACATGGCATTTTCAGTAACAGGGTCTTGCCACCAGGTTGTGGAAGTAACCAATGCATTGGCAATAATTCCCATTTTGGCAATAATTCCTGTTTTGTTTTTTTTTTTTTAGTACAAAAGTAAATGGAAAATGCTGCCTAGTTTAATGGAGCTTACAACGAGGTAGGGGAAAAGACAAGTGAGTAGTAACACTTACAAATATCAAGTCTTGCTGTGTAATTCATTCTTTGTGACCTCCAACAAGCCCTCCACATAGGGCCAGATATCTTTCGTCCATGCTGTGGATTGTATTGCAGGAGTTTGGAGAAGTTGTTTCATAATGGAACAGTGAGCCTGCCTGCTTCTTGCTTTGGAGGGACACAGAGTCTGTATGTCTCCTGAGGCTATGTGCTCCCCAGACTTTTTTTTGTTTTTGTTTTTTTTGAGACAGGGTTTCTCTGTATAGCCCTGGCCGTCCTAGAACTCACTTTGTAGACCAGGCTGACCTCGAACTCAGAAATCCGCCTGCCTCTGCCTCCCAAGTGCTGGGATTAAAGGTGTGCGCCATCATGCCCGGCTCCACAGACATTCTTAAATAGATAATTTCTAAGTAAAGAAGGAGGCAGTGCCTCGGTTTCTACAACCCACAGGATAAAACATGCTCCCCAACAGTCACCAGATTATCTTCTGAGAAGACAACGTTTGTGGAAACAGTGAAAAGATAATAGGAGAAGTCCTCTGGGGAACCATCACCATCACCACCACCACCACCACCATCATCATCACCATCGTCATCAAGACATGTAGGTAGAGGTCTCTACATAACCTTGGGATTGGTGGTCCTCCTGCCTCAGTCTCCCGAATGCCGAGGATGCCAGCATTCAGAGTGCCATGGAACCTGTCCCAAGACATTCTTTTCTTTGCTTTATAAAGAATACAATCTAGGGGGTAAACTACCCTGAGCCAGACTGGCGATCTAAGGGTATGGGGGAACGTAGAAGGGCAGATGATGGCACCTAGATCCATCCAATCGTGTGAACACTCACTGTGTCTCCGAGTAGGTGTACTGCAGAATAGTCACACTGGGATGACAAGGTGGCAGGGATTGGGAGGGAAGCATGCCACCTCCAATTCAACACGATGGTCTGAGTGAAGGAAGGACATGAAAATCTGTAGCGCATCTTTTTGAACTTTTCTCTGATCAACATTTACATAACCCTTACTTCATCTAATATACTAATTCATTTTATTTTCACTGTGACAAAAAGATGCATGATATAAAATTTTCCGTGGAAGCCACCTTACACTTTGTGCATTTTTAGGAGACATTAAGCTCCTGCTATCTACTTCTAGAACTTTCCCATCATCCCAGACAGAAACCCAGCACTTATTGCCAATTGTTCTCCAGCTCCTTCTCCTGCCCTTGACAATGACTGGAATCCACTCCGAGCCTCTGTGGATGTGTGTATTATGGCTACACATCATAATCTTTTTATATAAGTACCATTCATCTTCCCATTTTACAGACAGAGAAGTTGCAGTGCAGAGCAGTTCATGTGCTCTGGTCAAGGTCCCAGAGGCCGAAGGTGAAGAGGGTAATGTGTTCTGCACTGAGCAGGAAAGAAAGGAGGAAGGCCACTCATTGATAGGGCCCTCAGGATCACACCCTTGGTTGACATGTTCCAGGGCTGGACCAGGACTGAGGAGGTTTTCCAGAGAGAAGGAGAGACCATCTTGGCAATACTGCAGGCCCCAGCAATGGGAGGCCATCTTTGCTGTAGTGGTAGCTGGAAGTCCAAGACCAGGTAGCTTCTGCAGTCCTGCCTGTGGATGCCTCTATAGCAGCCTCTGACTGCCCCCTCCTACCAGTCCTGACAGCTTTGCTTTCTGGGGATGCTCCACAAGTGGCTGGCCAGGCCACTCCTCTTGGAGCAGGAGAGCTGCTTCTTTCTAACACAAGCCAGTGGCCCCAGGCTGCCTGGGGGCTGAGGGACTGAGGGACAATTCATGAATGGCCTTGGATCAGAGGTACCTGGTCCCACTGAGAGTTGTGTGAACCTTTTGTTCCATTCCTGGGGATGTGGGAGAAGTTGGGCTGACAGCTGCATGCCCACTGTGGCCTGAAGCCCTGGGGCCTTTGCCTCCTCTCAGAGCCTTACTTAGGCTATTAAGGGACACTTTCTGGGCCTTCATCTAGGCCACAGAGACTTGCAGAGCCTTTTGTCTTATGTGTGGGTTTTTGGTGGGTGTTTGGGTGTGTTCCTTCATTGTTTCTAAAACCTAGAGGCTCATGGTTTCTTTCTCAGACTCTTGGCCCCCCACTTTCCCAGCACTGCCATGCAGCAGGAAAAACAGGGTTCAGAGTGACTCAACCTAGCCTTTGTGGAGGACCCTCCCCTTTTGGGCATTGCTTTCACTCAGGGTGTGACACCATTGGCCCTGAGGGTCCTCAGAAGGGCTATGGTTGCAGCAAGCAGAGAGCTCCAGATGGGCTGTGCTGAAGCGGCTGTTGACAGGGTTCCGCTAGCCCCCAGGGCCTCTGGAACTCGATCAGGACAGCATCTGTCTGTGTCTGCTCCCACCAGATGGATGAGCTGGGAGGTAAGGCATGTGGCTTCCTCCTGGCAATGTCTGTCTGTGAATGTGACCCTGCAGCTGTCTGTCCACCTCCCCCATACGTCATCTCTCCAGAAGGACTTTCCAGCAGTAACCTGACCTCACAGGGTGAGCCTACTCCTTGGGGTCAGGACTGTGACCTTCAAGTTCCTGGCTGGGGTGAGTCTGGATGGCGGGGAAGGGTGGGCGCAGGAGATGTCTGACTGCTGACAAGGTTCTGTTGACAGAGTGGAGCAGAGCGGGGATGGGAGCACCCAGCCTTGCCACCCATAGCCAAGTGAACTTAGGCAAACAAATCCTTTTCTTTGGAGGAGTCCTCATTTTGTTTGTACAGAGGAGCTTTAGTACCTATCTTGGTCAGTTGTATTGAGGCTTAATTGAGAAGAGGCACAGAGAGAAACCCAGATAAAATACAGCAAATGTAAATACTTACTCTTTGACAATTGTATTATCATCAACCTTTTCTAGGAGGGCTAAATGTGGAGCCAGGTGTGGAGCAGACATGGGAAACCCTAGCATTCAGAAGGCTGGATTCCATGTTTGAGCCCAGCTAGGGCCACATGGCAAGAATTCTATCTTATACAGTGAAGCCAATAAGCAGAGGGAACAGCTTTATGGAGAGCCCAGTGTCTTGGAGCCCTTTCCTGGGACACGCCTCTGCAATGTTGCCCTGGTTACTGTGTCTGAGTTGTAGGGGACCTCAAGTTTTATGCATGTGACCCTCAGTAATCTCCCTGAGATCCAGGCTCCTCAGGCTGTACAGTCGTCTTACTAAAGGCTGCAAGCTGCAATTTGCTCCTGCAGCAGGGAAGGCCAGCCCCAACCTCCAGCCCCACCTGGAGCTTCTTAGATTCCCCAGCTGCTTTGGGTTTGAGCGGTAGCTTTACCCCTAGCCACCCATGCCACTGTAACCCAGGGCAGGTATCTCCACCAATCCTGCCTTTGCTTTACTGTTCATGAGAGATTCAGCTCTCAGCTTACCTAGCCGTGCAGGGCCACAGGGGAGGACGATGACACCCACGGGGAGGACTCAGGAAGAGCACACATGAGGGACATGCATGAGGGAGGGAAGAGCCCCATAGCTCTGAGTCCTTACAAAGACCTCTGTTCCTTGGTTTACCCAGAAACCATCTGGACTCAGGCACGGTGTGCGCCAAGGGTAAGATAGCATGCTCACCTCGTAGATTCGGACGAGGACGGTGGCAGGAGGGAGGAAGAGTGTGAAAACTTCTTGCTGCCCCTGAGTGCTGGTCTCCTTCCCACATGCTCTCCCTATGCTTATTCTTTATCTGGCTGAGAAGTGTGGGCCAGACACCTGCTTTCCCTTTCCATGGAAGGAAACAGGTTAGAGGAGATACTGACGTTGTCCAGGTCTCAGCCAGCATGAATGAGTCTGGGGTCAGCGTCAAGTCTGTATGAAAAGCCCATTATTATCTAGTATCTTTCTATTGTGTGTGTTGTCCAGGTCTTACAGAGAAGGAACGTTTGTATTAAGACACATTGTCTATGCTGCCCTAAGTAATCGTATGGTAGGCTATAAAAACTAAAACCTAGGCTCTCCTTTGCCAAATCCCAGCCTGCCCGGGAAGCTTGTAGGTCAAATTGCTGACACCGAGCTGAGGCTCAACCAGCAGTATGTCCTGGGGATTTGGCTGTAGGTGACCATCTTATGGACTTAGTCATGGCTGACTCAGGGTGGTCACTACCTTGCAGTAACAAGTTTACTTTGAAAAAGAGGCAGGGTGTGGTGGGGCTATCCTTCACTATTCTTCACATTACAAACTACTTAGAAATCAATTTGCCCAGAAGCAAATTGCCCAGAAGGTTCATGAATGGCTGGCCAATAGGTATGGGCATACTATAGCCTTCAGTGTGAAAGTTGGGTAAACGGAAGCACAGGAGGTAAGAGATGTGTAAGGAGAGAGGCTACTCTGTGGTACCTGTGGTAACTTTGTGATTTTTCTTATGATATTATGTTATTATAAAACTTAGCACTAAAATGATTATAAAAGTGACATTAACTTCATTTACTGGGTTGTACAGCCATCACCACTATCTAGGTCTAGAACATTCTCATCACCCCTAATAGAAACTTGGTCAACATTAGCATTAATAGTCCAATATTTCTCCCCAGTAGCTCAGGCATGGCTGATCTGCTCAGGAAACAGGTTGTTTATACTGGAAGACTCTGTCTCTCCCTGAGNAAGGTATGTGGTCCTGTGGCACTCTTCTGCACCCGGCTTTCACCCGGTGGGGGAGGGGAACAGCATGGAGCCCAGGGAGAGCCATTCTGTAATAACTGTAATAACTTGCCTCTGACGTTGGTGTTTGCCTACTGTTTCAAGGGTAGGTTGTTGTGTGGTGGTGGTGTGTGTGTGTGTGTGTGTGTGTGTGTGTGTGTGTATGAGAGAGAGAGAGAGAGACAGAGACAGAGAGAGAGAGAAAAGAAGGAGAGAGACAGAGACAGAGAGAGACAGAGAGAGAGACAGAGAGACAGAGATAAATGAGCCTTCTAAAGGCTCTGAGCTCATACCATAAAAGATTTGTCATGAAGACTCATTTCAACTAACTTAGCCTTTCTACCCTGGATGGACCTGGTTAATATCATTTTCTATTCTGAGAGTCACCTTTCCTATCTGGGGGCAGCAGGGATGCTGTACCAGGGGCCTGGAGGCACCAGATCTGCCTAGAGCTTAGGGCGGAGCTCAGGATTCTGGGGTCCAAGTAGAAGACAACCTTGCTCCTAGGATAGCCTCTGTAACAAAAGCCAGACAGAACTCTGCCCAGTCTCCTCTCCAGGAAAG
Source organism: Mus minutoides (assembly GCA_902729485.2). Taxonomy (NCBI): domain Eukaryota; kingdom Metazoa; phylum Chordata; class Mammalia; order Rodentia; family Muridae; genus Mus; species Mus minutoides. The sequence goes on along the minus strand of LR749835.1, from coordinate 871,176 downwards.
AGAATATGAAGTTTCTACTTTAAGCAGGACTTTGTATCTCTACTTCTCAGATGGGGAAAATGAGGCCTAAAGATACAAATAGCGATGTGTACAGATTAGGAGTCTGAGCCCTATTCCAGTGGCTGACAGTAGAGCTCACAGGCTTCCTCCCATTCTCATTCTGTGAGCCAAATACTCTACCATCATTACTGTTTTATAGATGACAGGCCCAGAGGAGTAGAGTCACTTCCCTGGGAACACACAGCAAATACCTGCAGCACTGGGATTGGTGCCGAGGCCTCTCTCACTCCTCAAGGGCAACCTTCCATCCTGGTTCATCTCTGAGAAGAACAAGGCCCAAGAATGAGGAAAACCTGTGGTCATCTTGCCCTGTGATTTCCAGGGTCACTTGCAACTTGTGAGTCACGGCGAGGAAGAAACAAGGAGGGTGCATTCTTCTTTTCTTGTCATGTTCTTCCAAGCCCTGGGCAAAAAAAAAAACCCCACTCTACAGTGTCAGGGTGCATGCAAGACAAACACACAAGGCTGGGTCAACTTGTGAGATCCTCCTGACCTTGAGCAGGCCACATACTTACAAAGTGGGATGGTGAGGCCCTGCTAGCCTCTGGGGATGATGAGGGTAGAGGCTATATGGCCAGCCCAGACCTGTCTGCCTGTCTGACTCCACCAGTGGAGGTGGCACAAGTAACCTCTATCTATCTATCTATCTATCTATCTATCTATCTATCTATCTATCTATCTATCATCTATCTCTCTATCATCTCTTTATTTATTTTGCTGTTCTCTTCTCTATGGCTCCCCTCCATTCTCCTGTCCAGACCAGCACTTAGCATCTCTGTGACTGATCTGTCCAGTTGGACCACATTTCTCCCAGATCCATAGCTCAGCAGCCAGCTTCCCCCTCTCTGGAGACCTCTGACTTTTTCACCTACCTGCTCTCATCTCCTGAGGGGACATTCCAGAGCAGACAACCCAGCTATCTGTTTTTGTGATAAAACCCAAAAGTAAGTCCTGGAATATTTGCTAGACATGTATGCATTAATCTTTGCAGCCATCCTGTGAATTTGATCCTCTGTTTACTTTTGATAGAAGCCAGACCCAGGAAGGGGTCCATTCAGGGGCACTCAGCTGGGCAGAGTGGCGTGCTGGGAAGGCCATTTTCCCCTCTAGACCTGCCCAGATCTGACTACTTTGCGATGGTCTCTGTCTGTGCTCTGCACTTGTAGCTGGGAGTCTGTACAAACGTGGACCTTGGCCCTGGACTGGCTGCCTCATCTCCAAACTTGTACCTCACTTTCAGCCCATCCTTTAGGGGACAGGAGCCCACATGCAGACATTGGATTCTCCTGACCTTGAGCTACCCTAGGTAGAGTAGGGCCTAGAGGAGGCTCTAGGCTAGGGTGCTCCGAAGCCTTGGCCTGTGCAAAGCAGTTTCCTGGGTAGGAGAGATCACAGGTTAGCTTTGGGCCTGGCATTATCCATGGCCATCACTTGGTCCTGGGTAGGGTTTTCAGCCTGCCTCACTATCTTGGTTTTTAAGATAGTTACGTGTAACACAGCGATGTTGGAGGCATAAGTGAGCCACTACGCGCTCAAAACTGTAAGTCCTGGACCGGACTGATTTTGTAATTTGTAGGCCAACTGCAACAGTGTTATCGTTCCTTTGTTCACAAGTCACTCCAAGTGTCAATAAAATCAAACCTCGGGCCTGTGTCAGCAAAGGACCCTACAGGCACAAAGTCCCCGCTGGCTCCCAAGTTGAGAGCTGGGTGTGGCTCTGGACCGACTTTTGTCAGCTTGGCCCACCACTGAGAGCCAGAGGCAGATACGATGTTTTCAGCGGGGAGCTTCCTCCATCTAGCGGCGCAAAGGAGAACAGCACCAGGATCTCGCGGTTTACCCCTGCCTATTTTCCTCTTTCTTTCTTTTCTTTCTTTCTTTCTTTCTTTCTTTCTTTCTTTCTTTCTTTCTTTCTTTCTTTCTTTCTTTCTTTCTTTCTTTCTTTCTTTCTTTCTTTCTTTCTTTCTTTCTTTCTTTCTTTCTTTCTTTCTTTCTTTCCTTCCTTCCTTCCTTCCTTCCTTCCTTCCTTCCTTCCTTCCTTCCTTCCTTTCTTTCTTTCTTTCTTTCTTTCTTTCTTATTAGAGAGTTTCTTCATTTACATTTCAAGTGTTATCCAAAAGTCCCCTATATCCTCCCCCCCCAGCCCTGCTCCCCTACCCTCCCTCTCCCGCTACTTGGCCCTGGCATTCCCCTGTACCGGGGCCTATAAACATTGCTAGACCAGGAGGTTAATCCTGCCTGTTTCTTAAACCCAGGGAAAGAGTGGCCACATCCTTCCCACCATCCTCTAGGATTCTCCCTGTCTCCAGCTCTTTGGCCCAGTCTTTTCCGGATTTTAAGTCGAAAACCATTCAATATTTCAAGTGAAAAATTAGAATATAAAAAACAAATATATATCTTTGCTAGAGATCAACGTTCTTTGACCTGAAAACCTTTCGATCAAGTATTTCAGAATTTTAACCTTTTTTTTTCCTTCCAGATTTTAGAAATGTAGTTCAGTCCGCAAATGCTACATTAACCAGCAAAGGTCTGTGACAGCATTCTGTTCCCTCACAAAAAAAAAAAAAAACTGAAATAAATGAATATTTACACTAAATGTGATGAGCAGATTCAATTTCTATTTATATGAGACTTGAGAGCAAATTAGTTCTGCCACCAAGCTTATGAAAACGCTGGTTTCGGAATTTCTTGGATTTTGAAGTTACAATGACAGTTGAAGGAGAGCTGACTTTTATCAACTTGTATAACAAGACCTGAATGATGGCCTAAACAAAGAACCTGCTTATACAAATTAACAAAAAAAAAATCGTGCAATTAAAAAAAATACATTATGAATTCGGAAGTATTTTCTCTTCAGTTTTCTCTTCGCTCAGCAGGGCTAAAGCTATCCACACAGAGCACACACGGTGATCTACATGGCCAGGGTCTGTTTAAGCACACCCCCATCTATAAGAAGGGGGGTACCATGGTCATTCAGAATTATAAATGGAGGGAGGGGCATCTCTTGATTACTACAAGGAGGCGGAGCTTATTTTTCAAGAAGCACACTTTGACTTGTGAGCAGCTTTCCCTGCAGGGACACAGCAAGTCAACTTTTACTATAGGCGACATTTTCATCTCCGAAGAGCCCAGCGGCTCTCAGCCTCTGTAATGCTGCGACCTGTTAATACAGTTCCTCGTGTAGTGGGGACCCCCAACCATAAAATTACTTCATCGCTACTTCATAACAATAATTTTGCTACTGTTATGAATCATAATGTAAGTATCTGATATGTGACCCTAAAGAGGTTGTGACTTACGGATTGAAAACTACTGCTTTAGAAGTTTGGGTTTTTGTTTGTTTGTTTGTTTGTTTGTTTTTGTTTGTTTGTTTGTTTTATTTTTGTTTTTTGTTTTTTGTTTTCATCGAAATGTCTTACCAGGTTTGAAGATAAACAGGTTACCGTGATATTCCTAACTAGTTACAGTACTAAAACAAATATTTCAGAAAATCCATCGACTTTCATAAAATTCTGTCTGTTCAGAAGTCAAAATTATTCAAACTAAAGGTACCGTGTTTGTCAAATCACTTGTATCTTTCTGTATGTAGCTGAGTGCGAAGAACGCTTTCGCGGAGGAAGAGTGAAGGTGGAGCATGAGCAGCACTGACTTCCCTAGGTCTGAGGACAGGGGATTGCAGCCAAAGGTCCTCTCCAGGCTGATGGGTTACCCTTAGGAAAAACAGGAGAAAGAATTGGAGGAGAGGGCCACCTGCTGTGCTGAGGATGGCATCATTAGACCTAGGAGGTGTCTGTGGCCTTGCAAACTGAGATCCTGGTGCTGTGGAAGAACAACCGGAGAGCCTGAAAACTCCCCAGGCACTGTCCTAGTCTCAGGTTGTTTCCTCCATAAATGACGGAACTGAAATCACTAAGTCAGCTTAAGTTTTCTTCTACCATTTATGCTAATGTCTCCCAGGAATAACCCAGGATGCGCATGTTCTGCTAACACTGGGAGCGGAACTGTGTTTCTTTCTGCCTCTTTGACCGCACTGGCAGTTTTGCCAACATATTTGATGTCACCGAGGGGCACTTCCACCTTGGGTAGTGGACCATTTATCTACTGTGTACAGCACAACGACTTTCTCAGATGACCTAACAGTACCTGGAAAGCGTGGTCCTCCCTGCGCAGTGACACAGTGACCTTTACCCTCTCTGCATGGTCACTCTAGGACCGGTTGTTCCGCACCGCTGGCATTCTCAGCGTATGCAGATTGAGTGGTGTTAATTCCACAGGATTCCAAGAAGTTTTCCTGGGGATTCCAAAGAGCACTTTTCTGTAGCTCCATGATTTCATGTACAATCTGGTCTCACTGGGTCTAGAGACACCAACCCCAGCATAACAAATGGTCCTCTCTTCCATTTCCTTCCACCTATTTAGGACATTCATTCAATCTTGGAGCTCAAGTTGTCTTGTACAATATGTCTGGATGCAAATGACCCTCATAGACAGTCTTACTTCTTGACGCGCGCAAAGGTTGGAGGCCTATATCAGATATCTTCTTATGATTTACTTACCACAACCACCATCATCATCATTATTATTGAAACAGGCTTTCTCACTGAACCTAGAGCTCACTGATTGGTTAGATCAGCTGGTCAGTAAGGCCCCAAGTTTCTCCTGTCTTTGCCTTCCCAGCTCTGAGGTTACTGGCACACGCTGCCACCCTGGCTTTGCTCATGGATTTTGCGCATCCAAAGGCAGGGCCCATGCTTGCCCAGTGAGCACTTCACTCACTGGTCCCTTTAGCCAGCTCCACGGACCAGTGTTGTCTCCTGTTGTGGTTTCAATACAAGGTAGGAAGGGGTGAATGAATATGCCATTGTGTGGATTCTTTTTTTTTTTTTTTGGTTTTTCAAGACAAGGTTTCTCTGTGTAGCCCTGGCTGTCCTGGAGCTCACTCTGTAGACCAGGCTGGCCTCGAACTCAGAAATCCACCTGACTCTGCTTCCCAAGTGCTGGGATTAAAGACGCGCACCACCACGCCTGGCCCATTGTGTGGACTATGCCTTGGGTTCATCTATGCATCACCCATTGAAGTTATTTTTTAGTTATCTAGCTGTTCGTAAAAGCTATTGTGAATTTTTGTAAATATATGTGCTTCCACTCCACTTAAATACGCAGGAGTGAAGTGGGCGATAACTGGGTACGTACGTATTAAACTTTTAAAGTAGTAGCTCTTAACCTTCCTAAAGCCGAGACTCTTTAATACAGCTCCTCGTGTAGTGACCTCAACCATAAAGTTATTTCATTGCTACTTCATAACTATGATTTTGCTGCTGTTATGAATTATAAGGTAAATATCTGATATGTAGGATATGTGAGATGTGACCCCTGTGAAAGGGTTGAGAATCACTGTCTTAAAGAATAGGTGAGATTTTGCTTCTAGTAATCTTTTCTATTAATACTTTCATGGGCATATCCAGAGATGTGTTTCCATGGTGATTATTAAAATTCTTTAGATCACCCCAGCTGTTTCTTTAAAACAGTGGTTTTAAACACATTCCCACCAGCAGAGAGTAAGTTGGAGCTCCTCCACGCCCTCATCAGCACCGCATGTGACCAGTCTTAACCGTAGCTAGTTTGGCTAGTATATATGGTGGTTCACGATTTACCTTGTATTCCTTAATGCTGACTAATATGGATTGACCTTCACACTCAACCTCAGTTCTGTTTGGATAAAGTAGCCGTTTGATTTCTTTGCTCCTTATTGAGCTTCAAGAATTGTTTATAAATTGTGGGTCTGAGTTCTACATGAAACATGTGCTGTGGAGATATTTTCTCAATATTTAGCTTGTCCCTTCATTTTCCTCATGGAGTTGTTCAAACAGCAGATGTTCTGAAGAACTCAAAAGTTCTAAAAGAGAAGAAATTAGAGGATCTAGGAACGCTAATTACCCCAATTTAATCAGGATACATTGTACACATGTATTAAAATGTTACACTGCACTCTTTAAATACATGCACGTGTGATATGTCAATCACAAAGAAAAATTAAAATAAAAAACAAAAAACTAAAGAGCAAGCGTTTTTCATCCTGATAGAGTTCATTTTGTCATCTTGCACTTCTGTGATTGTCTTGTGTGACAAATATTTATCTAAGTAATATCATAGACTTTCTCCTACATTTGAAAATGTATATCTACATTTGTATATATACATATACACACACTCGGGTTTTAAGCTTAAGCTTATCATTCATTTGAGCTAATTATTTTTTCATTCATTAATTTATTTATTCACTTTACATCCTGATCTCAGCCCCATCTGCCCCCACTTCTCCCAGTCCCAGCCTTACACCCTCTTCCCTGTTTACCCTTTCCCTTCTTCTCCAAGAAGGGAAGGCTCCCCATAGGCAGTAACCCACCCTGGCACATCAAGTCTCAGTAGAACTAGTCACATCTTTTCCCACTGAGGCCAGACAAAGTAGCCTGGTTAGGGGATAGGGATTCAAAGGGAGGCAACAGGGTCAGGACACATCGCCCC
>LR749835.1:771796-864091 GCA_902729485.2 Mus minutoides | reverse complement strand
AAGGTATGTGGTCCTGTGGCACTCTTCTGCACCCGGCTTTCACCCGGTGGGGGAGGGGAACAGCATGGAGCCCAGGGAGAGCCATTCTGTAATAACTGTAATAACTTGCCTCTGACGTTGGTGTTTGCCTACTGTTTCAAGGGTAGGTTGTTGTGTGGTGGTGGTGTGTGTGTGTGTGTGTGTGTGTGTGTGTGTGTGTGTGTGTGTATGAGAGAGAGAGAGAGAGAGACAGAGACAGAGAGAGAGAGAAAAGAAGGAGAGAGACAGAGACAGAGAGAGACAGAGAGAGAGACAGAGAGACAGAGATAAATGAGCCTTCTAAAGGCTCTGAGCTCATACCATAAAAGATTTGTCATGAAGACTCATTTCAACTAACTTAGCCTTTCTACCCTGGATGGACCTGGTTAATATCATTTTCTATTCTGAGAGTCACCTTTCCTATCTGGGGGCAGCAGGGATGCTGTACCAGGGGCCTGGCGGCACCAGATCTGCCTAGAGCTTAGGGCGGAGCTCAGGATTCTGGGGTCCAAGTAGAAGACAACCTTGCTCCTAGGATAGCCTCTGTAACAAAAGCCAGACAGAACTGTGCCCAGTCTCCTCTCCAGGAAAGAGAATATGAAGTTTCTACTTTAAGCAGGACTTTGTATCTCTACTTCTCAGATGGGGAAAATGAGGCCTAAAGATACAAATAGCGATGTGTACAGATTAGGAGTCTGAGCCCTATTCCACTGGCTGACAGTAGAGCTCACAGGCTTCCTCCCATTCTCATTCTGTGAGCCAAATACTCTACCATCATTCCTGTTTTATAGATGTCAGGCCCAGAGGAGTAGAGTCACTTCCCTGGGAACACACAGCAAATATCTGCAGCACTGGGATTGGTGCCGAGGCCTCTCTCACTCCTCAAGGGCAACCTTCCATCCTGGCTCATCTCTGAGAAGAACAAGGCCCAAGAATGAGGAAAACCTGTGGTCATCTAGCCCTGTGATTTCCAGGGTCATTTGCAGCTTGTGGGTCATGGCGAGGAAGAAACAAGGAGGGTGCGTTCTTCTTTTCTTGTCATGTTCTTCCAAGCCCTGGGCAAAAAACCCCACTCTACAGTGTCAGGGTGCATGCAAGACAAACACACAAGGCTGGGTCAACTTGTGAGATCCTCCTGACCTTGAGCAGACCACATACTTACAAAGTGGGATGGTGAGCCTCTGGGGATGATGAGGGTAGAGGCTATATGGCCAGCCCAGACCTGTCTGCCTGTCTGACTCCACCAGTGGAGGTGGCACAAGTAACCTCTATCTATCTATCTATCTATCTATCTATCTATCTATCTATCTATCATCTATCTCTCTATCATCTCTTTATTTATTTTGCTGTTCTCTTCTCTATGGCTCCCCTCCATTCTCCTGTCCAGACCAGCACTTAGCATCTCTGTGACTGATCTGTCCAGTTGGACCACATTTCTCCCAGATCCATAGCTCAGCAGCCAGCTTCCCCCTCTCTGGAGACCTCTGACTTTTTCACCTACCTACTCTCATCTCCTGAGGGGACATTCCAGAGCAGACAACCCAGCTATCTGTTTTTGTGATAAAACCCAAAAGTAAGTCCTGGAATATTTGCTAGACATGTATGCATTAATCTTTGCAGCCATCCTGTGAATTTGATCCTCTGTTTACTTTTGATAGAAGCCAGACCCAGGAAGGGGTCCATTCAGGGGCACTCATCTGGGCAGAGGGGTGTGCTGGGAAGGCCATTTTCCCCTCTAGACCTGCCCAGATCTGACTACTTTGCGGTGGTCTCTGTCTGTGCTCTGCACTTGTAGCTGGGAGTCTGTACAAACGTGGACCTTGGCCCTGGACTGGCTGCCTCATCTCCAAACTTCTACCTCACTTTCAGCCCATCCTTTAGGGGACAGGAGCCCACATGCAGACATTGGATTCTCCTGACCTTGAGCTACCCTAGGTAGAGTAGGGCCTAGAGGAGGCTCTAGGCTAGGGTGCTCCGAGACCTTGGTCTGCATTCTGGGAGCCGCCTGTGCAAAGCAGTTTCCTGGGTAGGAGAGATCACAGGTTAGCTTTGGGCCCGGCATTATCCATGGCCATCACTTGGTCCTGGGTAGGGTTTTCAGCCTGCATCACTATCTTGGTTTTTAAGATAGTTACGTGTAACACAGCGATGTTGGAGGCATAAGTGAGCCACTACGCGCTCAAAACTGTAAGTCCTGGACCGGACTGATTTTGTAATTTGTAGGCCAACTGCAACAGTGGTATCGTTCCTTTGTTCACAAGTCACTCCAAGTGTCAATAAAATCAAACCTCGGGCCTGTGTCAGCAAAGGACCCTACAGGCACAAAGTCCCCGCTGGCTCCCAAGTTGAGAGCTGGGTGTGGCTCTGGACCTACTTTTGTCAGCTTGGCCCACCACTGAGAGCCAGAGGCGGATACGATGTTTTCGGCGGGGAGCTTCCTCCATCTAGCGGCGCAAAGGAGAACAGCACCAGGATCTCTTTACCCCTGCCTATCTTTCTTTCTTTCTTTCTTTCTTTCTTTCTTTCTTTCTTTCTTTCTTTCTTTCTTTCTTTCTTTCTTTCTTTCTTTCTTTCTTTCTTTCTTTCTTTCTTTCTTTCTTTCTTTCTTTCTTTCTTTCTTTCTTTCTCTCTCTCTCTCTCTCTCTCTCTCTCTCTCTTTCTTTCTTTCTTTCTTTCTTTCTTTCTAGAGAGTTTCTTCATTTACATTTCAAGTGTTATCCAAAAGTCCCCTATATCCTCCCCCCCCCCAGCCCTGCTCCCCTACCCTCCCTCTCCCGCTACTTGGCCCTGGCATTCCCCTGTACCGGGGCCTATAAACATTGCTAGACCAGGAGGTTAATCCTGCCTGTTTCTTAAACCCAGGGTAAGAGTGGCCACATCCTTCCCACCATCCTCTAGGATTCTCCCTGTCACCAGCTCTTTGGCCCAGTCTTTTCCAGATTTTAAGTCGAAAACCATTCAATATTTCAAGTGAAAAATTAGAATATAAAAAACAAATATATATCTTTGCTAGAGATCAACGTTCTTTTACCTGAAAACCTTTCGATCAAGTATTTCAGAATTTTAACCTTTTTTTTTCCTTCCAGATTTTAGAAATGTAGTTCAGTCCGCAAATGCTACATTAACCAGCAAAGGTCTGTGACAGCATTCTGTTCCCTCACAAACAAACAACTGAAATAAATGAATATTTACACTAAATGTGATGAGCAGATTCAATTTCTATTTATATGAGACTTGAGAGCAAATTAGTTCTGCCACCAAGCTTATGAAAACGCTGGTTTCGGAATTTCTTGGATTTTGAAGTTACAATGACAGTTGAAGGAGAGCTGACTTTTATCAACTTGTATAACAAGACCTGAATGATGGCCTAAACAAAGAACCTGCTTATACAAATTAACAAAAAAAATCGTGCAATTTAAAAAAATACATTATGAATTTGGAAGTATTTTCTCTTCAGTTTTCTCTTCGCTCAGCAGGGCTAAACCTATTCACACAGAGCACACACGGTGATCTACATGGCCAGGGTCTGTTTAAGCACACCCCCATCTATAAGAAGGGGGGTACCATGGTCATTCAGAATTATAAATGGAGGGAGGGGCATCTCTTGATTACTACAAGGAGGCGGAGCTTATTTTTCAAGAAGCACACTTTGACTTGTGAGCAACTTTCCCTGCAGGGACACAGCAAGTCAACTTTTACTATAGGCGACATTTTCATCTCCGAAGAGCCCAGCGGCTCTCAGCCTCTGTAATGCTGTCACCTGTTAATACCGTTCCTCATGTAGTGGCGACCCCCAACCATAAAATTACTTAATTGCTACTTCATAACTATAATTTTGTTACTGTTATGAATCATAATGTAAGTATCTGATATGTGACCCTAAAGAGGTTGTGACTTACAGATTGAAAACTACTGCTTTAGAAGTTTGGGTTTTTTTTTTTTAATTTGTTTTATTTTTGTTTTTCGTTTTTTTTTCATCGAAATGTCTTACCAGGTTTGAAGATAAACAGGTTACCATGATATTACTAACTAGTTACAGTACTAAAACAAATATTTCAGAAAATCCATCGACTTTCATAAAATTCTGTCTGTTCAGAAGTCAAAATTATTCAGACTAAAGGTACCGTGTTTGTCAAATCACTTGTATCTTTCTGTATGTAGCTGAGTGCGAAGAACGCTTTCGCGGAGGAAGAGTGAAGGTGGAGCATGCGCAGCACTGACTTCCCTAGGTCTGAGGACAGGGGATTGCAGCCAAAGGTCCTCTCCAGGTTGATGGGTTACCCTTAGGAAAAACAGGAGAAAGAATTGGAGGAGAGGGCCACCTGCTGTGCTAAGGATGACGTCATTAGACCTAGCGAGGTGTCTGTGGCCTTGCAAACTGAGATCCTGGTGCTGTGGAAGAACAACCGGAGAGCCCGAAAACTCCCCAGGCACTGTCCTAGTCTCAGGTTGTTTCCTCCATAAATGACGGAACTGAAATCACTAAGTCAGCTTAAGTTTTCTTCTACCATTTATGCTAATGTCTCCCAGGCATAACCCAGGATGCTCATGTTCTGCTAACACTGGGAGCGGCACTGTGTTTCTTTCTGCCTCTTTGCCCGCACTGGCAGTTTTGCCAACATATTTGATGTCACCAAGGGGCACTTCCACCTTGGGTAGTGGACCATTTATCTACTGTGTACAGCACAACGACTTTCTCAGATGACCTAACAGTACCTGGAAAGCGTGGTCCTCCCTGCGCAGTGACACAGTGACTTTTACCCTCTCTGCATGGTCACTCTAGGACCGGTTGTTCCGCACCGCTGGCATTCTCAGCGTATGCAGATTGAGTGGTGTCAATTCCGCAGGATTCCAAGAAGTTTTCCTGGGGATTCCAAAGAGCACTTTTCTGTAGCTCCATGATTTCATGTACAATCTGGTCTCACTGGGTCTAGAGACACCAACCCCAGCATAACAAATGGTCCTCTCTTCCATTTCCTTCCACCTATTTAGGACATTCATTCAATCTTGGAGCTCAAGTTGTCTTGTACAATATGTCTGGATGCAAATGACCTTCACAGACAGTCTTACTTCTTGACGCACGCGCAAAGGTTGGAGGCCTATATCAGATATCTTCTTATGATTTACTTACCACCACCACCATCATCATCATTATTATTGAAACAGGCTTTCTCACTGAACCTAGAGCTCACTGATTGGTTAGATCAGCTGGTCAGTAAGGCCCCAAGTTTCTCCTGTCTTTGCCTTCCCAGCTCTGAGGTTACTGGCACACGCTGCCACCCTGGCTTTGCTCATGGATTTTGAGCATCCAAAGGCAGGGCCCATGCTTGCACAGTGAGCACTTCACTCACTGGTCCCTTTAGCCAGCTCCACGGACCAGTGTTGTCTCCAGTTGTGGTTTCAATACAAGGTAGGGGTGAATGAATATGCCATTGTGTGGATTTTTTTTCTTTTTTTTTTTGGTTTTTCGAGACAAGGTTTCTCTGTGTAGCCTGGAGGCTGTAGGCTGTCCTGGAGCTCACTCTGTAGACCAGGCTGGCCTCGAACTCAGAAATCCACCTGACTCTGCTTCCCAAGTGCTGGGATTAAAGGCATGTGCCACCACGCCCAGCCCATTGTGTGGACTATGCCTTGGGTTCATCTATGCATCACCCATTGCCAGGCATTTGAGTTATTTTTTAGTTATCTAGCTGTTCGTAAAAGCTATTGTGAATTTTTGTAAATATATGTGCTTCCACTCCACTTAAATACGCAGGAGTGAAGTGGGCGATAACTGGGTAGGTACGCATTAAACTTTTAAAGTAGTAGCTCTTAACCTTCCTAAAGCCGAGACTCTTTAATACAGCTCCTTGTGTAGTGACCTCAACCATAAAGTTATTTCATTGCTACTTCATAACTATGATTTTGCTGCTGTTATGAATAATAAGGTAAATATCTGATATGTAGGATATCTGAGATGTGACCCCTGTGAAAGGGTTCAGAATCACTGTCTTAAAGAATAGGTGAGATTTTGCTTCTAGTAATCTTTTCTATTAATACTTTCATGGGCATATCCAGAGATGTGTTTCCATGGTGATTATTAAAATTCTTTAGATCACCCCAGCTGTTTCTTTAAAACAGTGGTTTTAAACACATTCCCACCAGCAGAGAGAAAGTTGGAGCTCCTCCACGCCCTCACCAGCACCGCATGTGACCAGTCTTTACCGTAGCTAGTTTGGCTAGTATATATGGTGGTTCACGGTTTACCTTGTGTTCCCTAATGCTGACTAATATGGATTGACCGTCACACTCAACCTCGGTTCTGTTTGCATAAAGTAGCCGTTTGATTTCTTTGCTCCTTATTGAGCTTCAAGAATTCTTTATAAATTGTGGATCTGAGTTCTACATGAAACATGTGCTGTGGAGATATTTTCTCAATATTTAGCTTGTCCCTTCATTTTCCTCATGGAGTTGTTCAAACAGCAGATGTTCTGAAGAACTCAAAAGTTCTAAAAGAGAAGAAATTAGAGGATCTAGGAACGCTAATTACCCCAATTTAATCAGGATACATTGTACACATGTATTAAAATATTACACTGCACTCCTTAAATACATGCACGTGTGACATGTCAATCAAAAAGAAAAATTAAAATAAAAAACAAAAAAACTAAAGAGCAAGCATTTTCATCCTGATAGAGTTCATTTTGTCATCTTGCACTTCTGTGATTGTCTTGTGTGACAAATATTTATCTAAGTAATATCATAGACTTTCTCCTACATTTGAAAATGTATATCTACATTTGTATATATACATATACACACACTCGGGGTTTTAAGCTTAAGCTTATCATTCATTTGAGCTAATTATTTTTTCATTCATTAATTTATTTATTCACTTTACATCCTGATCCAGCCCCATCTGCCCCCACTTCTCCCAGTCCCAGCCTTACACCCTCTTCCCTGTTTACCCTTTCCCTTCTTCTCCAAGAAGGGAAGGCTGCCCATAGGCAGTAACCCACCCTGGCACATCAAGTCTCAGTAGAACTAGTCACATCTTTTTCCACTGAGGCCAGACAAAGTAGCCTGGTTAGGGGATAGGGATTCAAAGGGAGGCAGCAGGGTCAGGACACATCCTGCCCCCCCCCCAACCCCCGTTGAGCTAATTCTTGTATATGGTAAGGTACATGTGTTTTTGTTTGGATGAGAATGTGCCCATAGGTTCCAGTATTTGAACTCTTGGCCCCAGCTGACAGTGCTGTTTAGGGACGTTAGGGGAGGTGCAGCCTTGTTGGAGGAAGTAGATCGCTGGGGATGGGTTTTGAGGGTTCATAGTCTTACTTCACTTCCGGCTCACACTCTGTCCTCCTCCTCAGCTCCCTGCATTGGCTACAGCTCACCACATCTCATGCACCACCATGGACTTGCCCTGTGGCACCATACGACAACAAACTTCCATAAGTCGCCGGGTGTTTTACCCCAGCAACAGAGAAGTAGCTCACAGATATGGCATCTTTGCTTCACATATAGACTCTGATTTCCCCAGTGCAGTTTCTGTTTTTTTTTTTTTTTTTTTTAGCTATTCTCTCTGTGTCTTGGTTATTGCAGCTTAATAATAAAACTTAAAATTAAGGAATGCTAGGCCACTCATTTTGCTGTTGCTAAAAAAATAATTTGAGATAGCTTAGGTAAGTCCTTTAACTTCCATGCAAAGTATGGAATAATCTTATCAATTTTGAAAGTTAAAAGCTCAGTGGGATTTTAGCTGGAATTGAATCTAAGGATGGATTTGGGGAGACACCGCCAATACTCAGTCCTTCAACCCCTGAACACTTTCACTTTCTCCACTTAATTGTTTTAAACTTCCATGGAGCAGAACTTTAACTGGGTTAATTAAGTGTTTATATCTTAATACTTTTGTTACTATTTGCTGTTTGCTTCAGCATTGTGATTGGTATTGTTTTTCTAATTTTAATTTCTGATTGTTTATACTGTAATTGAGTTGTTGTGTACAGATCTCGAATTCCATTTTCTTACTGAACACAATTATTGGCTACAGTATGTATCTAATATATATGTGTGTGTATATATATATATATGTATTTGTGTATATATGTTTGTGTTTATATGTGTATGTGTGTATATGTATGTGTGTATATCTGTGTGTATGTATGTGTATGTATGAATATGTGTATGTATGTATATATGTGTATTTGTGTATATATGTATGTATGTATATGTATGTGTATGTATGTATGTAGGTATATATGTATATATGTATGTATATATTTATTTGTAGATTACACTGGGTTTTCTGAAAGCATTTTCATGTTATTTGAGAGAACAAACTTGTACTTCACCCTCTTTCTGCATGCCTTTGCTTGCTTCCTTGCCTTAGCACACAGGCCTCTAGTGCAATGCTAAGCACAGGCGACAAGAGTGAGTCTCGTGGAATTCCACAGTCTAGCTCGGTGCTTCTCAACCTTCCTAATGCTGCGATCCTTTAATACAGCACCTCATGTTGCTAATTTATAGCTGTAATCTTGCTACTGTTATGGATCATAATGTGAATATCTGACATGCAGGATATCTGATATATAACCCCCAAAGAGGTCATGGCCTACAGCTTGGGCAAAGCACCCAGACATCAACTTGTAAGTGTGATGTTGACGCTAGATTGTTTTGATAGGTGGACTTTATTATATTATGGGATATCTCTTATGTATCTAAATTGTGTTTAGTTCTGATCACTGAAGAATAATTTTCAAATTCATTTTTTATCTATTGGGATAGCTATATTATAATTTTTCTTTATTCTGATAATGTGCTAAAAGTTTTAAAAAGATGTTAAACCAGCCTCATGTTCTTGAAGTAAACTCCACTTAGTTATAGTATGCCATTGTATTTTTAATATTATTGTGTTTGACTTGGTAGTAATTTTGTCTGTGCTTATGAGAAAAATATTAGTCTTCAATTAGACATGTCCAAACTGCTGTACACTTGCATCAGGCAAATGCTGGCCTTCTTTCATCTTCTGTTTCAGGAAACAATTGCTGATGGGTTCATCTGATTTTTCTTTAAATATTGGATGGAATTCACCAATGAAGTAATATGAACCTGGAGCATTTTTCTCTGTTTGGTCAATTTGTTCTATTGTTTTTAGTTTTTAAGTGTGATGAAATACGTATTCGTCACATTACCCACCGACCTTGCTTCAGATGAGTCTTGCTATGCTGGCTGGTTTTGTATTCAGGTTTAAGCTATCCTTCTGCCTCACCTTCCTAGGTAACTCCTACACAGGTATATGCCACCACACAGGGCCCTTATACTCTTAACAATTTTTAAAGGCATAGTTCAGTAGTGTTAACTACATTCACAGATTTATGCCACCACCTTCCAGAACCTTCTGCACTGTGAAGACTGAAGCTCTATGCATTCTAAAACAAGGTTTGTTCCTTCTTCCTGTATGACTGAGTTCATGGCTGGTTGATCTTCAACTAAATTTCCACAAAAGTACAGTGGTATCTCAACCGTTCAGGGAAAACATGTAGTCATGCAAAATAATCAAGGCAAATCCTTATTTCAAACATACAATATCAATTTATAATTGATTAAAATTTAAATGTAAAATGTAAAACTGAAACTATTAAAAGACAACAGAGAAAAGGATCTTGGTGCAGAATTGGGCATCAATGTTTAAATATAACCCAACAGTCCAGTTAACATCAAAACTATGTAAGGGGACCTCATCAAGCTACAGTCATTTGAATATCAAAGGAAATAATCAACAGAGTGGAAGACAGCCTATATGATTGAACAAAAGTTAGAAAACTACATATTTGATAAGGAGTGGATGTATAAAATATATAAGGAATTCAAGCAACCCAAAAGAAAAACCCACCTCAGCAGCCCACTCACAAGTAGACAAGTAGGATTCTTTGTGAGATTGAATGGGAGTCAGGTGTAGTAGTGCACACCTTTAATTCCAGCACTCGAGAGGTAGAGACAGAGGCTTCTCTGTGATTTTGAATATAACCAGAACACGGTCTACAGAACAAGTTCCAGGACAGCCAGGGATACTTTATGAGACCTCCTTCTCAAAACAAACAAACAAACAAACAAACAAGAAGCGACAATTGAGTATCTCAAAGGTGTTCCCATCATTAATCATAAAGGAACTACAGATCAAAGTCACAATGAGACATTACATTAAACCTGTTAGAATGGCCATAATAAAAAGCACAACTGTTGCAAGTGCTGGGGAAAAGAAGAGAAAGGGAGCCCTTAAACACTGTTGGCAAGTGTAAGTTAATACAACCACTCTAGGAAACAGTATAGAGTTTCCTCGATGATGTAAAAATAAACCACCATAAAATCCAACAATTTTACTGATGACTGCATTTACCAAGGAAGTGAAATTAATATCTGAGGAGACACCTGTGCTACCATGTTCACTGAAGCGGTATTCACAATAGTTAAGACACATAATCAGTGAATGTGTTCATCAATGACAGATGGCTGAAGACAATGTACTATGTGTGCTCACGAGCACTTGTGTGCACGTGCACACACACACACACACACACACTGTAATGTTATCCAGTCTGAAGAACAAAGAAATATAACAGAGAAAAATATCAGCACAGTTATTACTGCCATTTCTGGTAATATATTAATAGATGAAAGGAAAGACACCAACTGTAAGAAGCAAGGCACAGAAAGAAAACACTGCCTGATCCAGTTATGTTATGATGATTGGTCTTTATCTTCAGCTTGTTTGGATTTCAAATTACCCTGAAGACACAGTTTTTTGTTTTTCCTTCAAGACAGGGTTTCTCTCTGTGTAGCCCTGGCTATCTTTGAACTCACTCTGTAGACCAGGTTGGCCTTGAACTCAGAGATTCACCTGCCTCTGTCTCCTTAGTGCTAGATTTAAAGGTATGTGCCACCACCACCCAGAGAGAAGACACACTTTTGATTGTGTCTATGAGGGTGTTTCCAGAGAGGCTTCACTGGGGAAGGAAGAGACGCCTTGAATATGGAAGGCACCATTGCATGCACTGGGGTCCTGGCCTGAAAAAGAAAGGAAGAGAGAGATAGAGAGACAGAGGCAGAGAGAGATATAGATAGATGGATAGATAGATAGATGATAGATAGATAGATGATAGATAGGTAGATAGATAGATAGATGATAGATAGATAGATAGATAGATAGATAGATAGATAGATAGATAGATAGATAGAGTGAGTGAGTGAGTTAAGTTCCAGATATATTCCCCTTTCTCTCTCTTGTTTCTAGGTGCTAGGAATCTGCCTGTCATCCTAATCTTCCTCACCATCGTGGTCTGTATCCCATTAACAACCTTTTGATTAGTAACTATTAACAAACTCCCAAATAAGTCCTATTTTTCTTTAGGTTGATTTTTGTCAGGTGTTGGGTCACAGCAGTGAGGAAATTAGCTGCTGAATACAGAAGAGTGATACAATGTTGCCTCTGTGGTCACCCTTACATGCAGTTCTTGGGCTGTTGGAACTGTGGGAAAGGTTGGAGATGTGAGCAGAGGAGCCCTAGCCTCCTCAGGGAGCACAGCTTTGCGGGCATTGGCCTGTACAGGTGACCCGTCTACACTGTCCTGTACTGGTGACCCATCTACACTGTCCTGTACAGGTGACCCATCTACACTGTCCTGTACTGGTGACCCGTCTACACTGTATTTTGGCAGGCTCCGTTATTATGCTTAACTACAGTTTATTTATACCTTCTGATTCTAGACAACTTCTCCAGTCGTGTCTATCTATGCCTGTCATTTGGTGGGTGACTTAAAACTTGACAAAGAAACTCAAGGGAGGCTGCATTTCACTCCTATTTTAGGAAAGGAAACCATCCATCATGGAGGGAAGACATAGCTGGAGGTGAAGAAACTGACTACACTATGCCTGTATTCAGGAGGCAGAGCTCATGAATGTTGGTATTTTTAACTTTTCCCTTTATTCAGACTGGGGGTCTCAATCCATGGGACAATGTCACTCACATTCAGGGTGGAGCCTCTGTACACAGATAGTTTTAGAAGTGACTGCATAGACATGTTCAAATATTTGTTTTCTAGGTAATTTAAAGTTTAGTCAAGTTTATAACGAAGACCAACCGACCTTCACAACTGCACTCTGAACTTGACACATAAACACATCACATCCCATTCCCAAAGCTGAAAGTCTCATTTTCATATAACAATGAAAAATTCATTAAATCTAGAGCCTCCACACTCTAGATTTTTCTTGAACATTACTAACATTGTTCAAGAGTCCAAAGTCTCTTTTGAGACTTAAGACAAGCTCTTCTTTCAATCAAAAGATAACTTACATACTTCTGGGGATAGAAGGCTACAGAGTAAGCATTCCCATTTAACATTTCCAACCTAAAAGGGAGGCAGGGGGAATAAAAGGAGAATAGAGACAAAGCAAGACCCAAACCCAGCAGGGCAGGTGGCTCAAGATGGAATCCAATAGCTTTGGGTAGCCTTGCCCTGCGGCAAACATGGCCCTGCTCCACGCTATGCCTGCATCTGTCTTAGTGAATGTTGCAGAGTCTGCCATCTTCGACGTTTTGACGTCTCTGCTGAGTGCTGGAGTTTGGCTTCCCAGCTCCACGCAGTCACCTTTCAGGGCTTCCTTGCATGAGATACGACCATGCAGTTTTCTAGAACCTTGGAGTCAGCCTTCACGACGGTCTCACTCTTGCTTGGGTCACATCTACCAAGCTAGTGCCACATAGATGGTACTCTTACATCCTGTTGCCATCAGCATGAGGTGTGGCCTGGCCTCCTTGCACTGTAGAGACAGTGGCCTCTGTGATCTTCTGAGGAGGCTCAGTCTGAGAAATACTTGCCTAGGCAGCTGCTTACATCACGAGACCCTTTCAGTGGCATTCTCAGCTTAAGTTCTCTCCTTTAAAATGAATTTATGTCTTCAAAAGCTTTCATGGGTATGGTCTTGCCCCCCAGGGTACCTTTCTTATGGCCCAGCTTGGATGTAATCTCTTTACCAGTTATAGCTGCTCTCATAGCTTGTCTGCATCTTAAAGCTCGCTATCCCTGTTTTATTTCTGTTGCTATGAGACAAAAAAATAAATTGGAGAAGAAGAGGAGATGCAGTCCATTATGGCTGGGACAATGTGGTAGTGGGTGGGTGAGAATGTCAGCCATATTGGATCTGCACTCAGGAAATAAGAAGTGATGAATGTTGGGGCTTTGCCCACCATGGTCTCTTTCTCCAGTCTGGAAACCCACCCCATGGGATGGTGCACCCACACTTAGAGTGGGACTTCACTACCCAGTTAAAACTTTCTGGAAATGCCCCATAGAGATGACATAACTAGAGCTTTATTTCTTAGGTGGCTCTAAATACAGTCAAATTGACAATACAGGTTATCTACCACAACATGGTAATAAGTTATAAAGTTACTGGCATACGTTACTCTTTCTCAGTGGCTGGACTACATAGCAAGTTCTAGGCTAGCCAGAGGACACAGTGAGATCCTGTCTCAAATGTAAAACAAACAAACAAAGAGTCTACTTCTCTTCATCTCTCTGCCTTTATGTCTGGAACATATGTTGACCTTGCAATTAGTAAAATAGCTAAGTGTGGATTGTGTATTTTACATTGTCCTGCAGATGAATGAACCACTTCATTGCATTATTGTGCTCAAAAGCCTTAACACTGCTGGTATTGAAACTGGTTCCTGTTTTCAGTCTATTCCTAAGCCAATCCTTGCAGCCAGCAGTATGGGATGTAACAGTTGGTTGGTCTGGCATACTTCCATGTGTTTCATCCATAGAACTGGAGTGAAGTCATCTCTCCAGCATTTTATGGGTCTTCAAAGTCCCACTCAGTAGGCTTGGCTGCCATCAGAGTATCCTCAACTCCAAGTTTTAGACTAGAGTGCAGAGCTTGTTTTGATCTGCCATTGATCCTTGTTTTGATGTGGAAGGACCTCTCACTTGAGCTTCTCCAAGAAATCATATGGCTGTCTTAACACTGATTCTTGGCTTTATTTCCCGTAGAGAAAGAATGATTTGGTTAGGACCCATGGACTTTTTATGGCTGTTTTTACTTTTCATGGCAGCTGCTTTCCAGCTCCTTCTGGTGTTTGTGCGTCACTAAAGCTAAGACTGAGCTGCAGCTTCTCCCAGAAATAAAACTGCTATGGATATTGTAGGTTGGCTAAGCCTACTTCCAGCTATGTTAGCAGATACCTCAATGTTTCTGGAAACCATCTTTTCATCTCCAAAACAGATTCCTAGGACAACAGGGCTGTTAAGGAGCTTGTGACGGCACGCTTTCTGTTACTGTACCAAAATCTTGAAGGAAGGCTAGCTCCTTCTTATAGCAAAGAGGTTTTTTAGGTTACAGTTTTGAAGGTTGCAAGTACCAAGTTGGATAGCCCCTTTGGTTCACTTTCTAAAGTGAGTCTCCAATGGCTGATGGCATCGTGACCAGAAAGATCACATAGTAAGACATAGCAAGACATAGCAAGACAAAGATCACATAGTATGAAGTCAGAACACAGGGGAGCAGACAAGTTTGCTCTTTTATAACAAACCAGTATTGAGAACTAAGGTCCTATGAAAAGTACCTAAATTCCTTCCAAGGACAGCACAGCTAGTGCCTAGTTGTTTTGGGGTACTTCTGCATCTTAAATGCTCTAACACCATCCCATACTTCAATAACAAGACCACAGTACCAGCATAGGATTTTTTGGTGTGTGTCAGGGTACATTCATGATATGTCCAAGCCATAGCAAGACTTAAAATATATGCAGAGAGAATTCCTTAGTGGGAGGTAACATCAAGCTGAGCTATCAGCTCTTTAGAGACACATCATTTACTAACTTGTATAACGTATCCAGCTTCACTTCTATCATGACACACCCCTATTATCCTCAGTGAAAGTAATTTTGTTATTTGTTTCCTCCCACTAGAGTATAACCCTCATGAAAGCAGGACACATATCCATCTGGCTGGTTGTAGGTTACTACTGTGGGAAATTGAGGGCAGTGTTGTTGAGGATGCTAGGAGACAGAGGAGACCTCCAAGATCCCTCACTGAGAGGTGAAGGATATGGGGTATTAGTCCATTACTTCCCAAGATTCTCTGATGACCTACACATTCCACCCTGTTTTGCCCACAGGCAGAGTGGGACTTTTGTGACCAGAATAAATCTGTGCCAGAGACCCCTCCACCAAAGACTTGGCACTTGCAGTTGGTAGCAGTTGAACCCACCTGCACAGCGATGGTGAGTGCTGAGGGGATGGGTTTATGGATAAGGTAGCCACAGCATCTACTCCACAGTTGACTGGTAAATAGTGACCATTTTGGGTGATTTAGGACTACAAGCTTGAGACAGTGCCAGTGTCCTTGGTGTCACAACATGTCACCAAGCCTGGGCAGCCTCGTCCTTTCATCTGATTATTAATCTGAAGGATGTTTTAAATCTTCCCATTCTAATATTTTGTCTGAATGTCCTGAGGGGCTCAAGCCTCATTTTGGCTTCTTACTGTGGTCTGGCTAACATAGGGATAAAGATAATAGCCCTTCCTTTCTCCTAGAGTCAGGCTTCTCAACCTTAGGTTCACACCGGTGTCACTTAGAGAGCTATAAAGTAGCCTGAACCTCAGGGTCCCACTAATAGAGAAAAACTAGAATACCTCATCTCTCTTAACTGACTACAAGTGATTGAGATTTTTTGGGAAGTGTTCTCAGGTTTTTGGATCATGTGGAATTTTCTTAGATAGTGGGGTGCTACATGGAGGAGGTCCCCTCACCCCTCTGAGCTTCAGGGTCCTCATAAGTAAAACCAAGAATCTATATTCTGGAATGTTCTACTATGAGCATGAAATAAGAGAATGTTTATAAAACTTGTAATACAGCCCTGGACAGATAATAGCACTTCCATAAACCTTTTCAAGGAAGCTCTTGTTAGAGCTTTTTTTTTTTTTTTTTTTTTTTTTTTTTTTTTCGAGACAGGGTTTCTCTGTATAGCCCTGGCTGTCCTGGAACTCACTCTGTAGACCAGGCTGGCCTCGAACTCAAAAATCCACCTGCCTCTGCCTCCCGAGTGCTGGGATTAAAGGCGTGTGCCACCACGCCTGTCGTTAGAGCATTTTTTAATGTGTAAGGAAATACTTAATGTGATAACATACGGAAAACATGACATTGGACCCAAGTAATCATTTTATGGCTATAAGATGGAACGACTTGATCAATCTTTGGACTCTACATCATCAGCAGAGAGGACTGGCCCTTTCAGCTCTAGCTGTGCCATATGAGGCTCTGGTATTTTTTTTATATTGGAGTCTTGGGAGGAGCAATCCTATTAGAAAAGAGGTGTTGTCTGGAAGTAGCATTTGCACATGGTCCCAGTATTTGAATTGCATGCTAATGAAGATGGTTTAAGGGTGAAGGCACGTGGCCCCAAGAAAGTACTAGTAACCCGAGGCCAAATGGGTGGACTAACCACCCCTTGTCACAACTTGCCTCTCCTGAGCCATGGAGTCATAGAAGAAGTAATTGAGAGTGTACGAAATAGTTCTGTTTATTGATTAGAACAGGGTATAAAAGTACAGCGTTTTGCAGGCATTCTGGACCTTCTGGGAGGGACATGCAGTGCTGGGCTTGAGCAGGGGATGGAGAGGAGGGATAGACCACTGGGCAGTGGTTCCCCTTCTGGGCATGTTAAGAGACTTGCTCTATGACCACAGGTGCTAGTGTGGGAGAATCATTTGTCCCTACCTCTGGAAAAAAAATGACATGGGCAATTTGCATCATCTGATATCACCATGCTTAATAATTCAGTCCTATTCTACATGTGTTAGGTGCTGCCTCTCCCGATATTTTCATGGTAAGCTCTAACTGTTCTGTAGAACACTCTCTCTTCCCACCAGAGGAAGAGAAGCAGGCACATTGGTTCGGGAGGCCATCGGAGGATGGTGCACATTTGGCTCAGATTCATCAGAGTCTGCCTGACTTGGAGGCAGTGAGTTGGGGATATGTGTAAGCATAAAACTGGGCACTATTGATTAAGCTCAAGCAGAGGGGCCTTCCTCGGGGCAGCAGCATGAAGAGATGGGCATGCTTCCAAAACAAACTCGGATCTCCGCTCGTCCCTCAGAGACAGAGCCACGTGGTGCCAGGTTTTGTAGAAAGTCTTCAGCAGAGAATTCTTCCAAAGTGTAAAAGGTATTTCTGTCCCAAGAGTTGGTGTGTAAAATTGGAACAAGGGCAGATCAGAGGGCATTATGGTGTTTGTCAGTGTCTCTGAGAGCAGAATGGCCAGTGTCCTCAGTTACATGACATTTTGGAACAGCTGTAGAGATCTCATGATGTTGTCATCCTGGGGAGAGAGAAGTGGGAGAGATGGTTAGCGCCATGTGAGGCTCCTGCCTGAGAGCTCGGTAATGAGCAAATCTCAAGCGTGAGCTTCCTGTGCCAGAGCAGGTCTGCAGCAGTATCACAAACTTGCTTTTCTTTAAGACGCTCCATCAATGAGTTGCATGACATGATTTTCCACATCTGTGCGGATTGGTCGCAGTTTTTCCTGTTCATTTCATTACTGTGATTAATTACACTAATTCTTGGATAGTAAGACAACCTTGCAATTTCCCATCCTAGGGCTATGATAGCCTGATTTCCCATCCCAGGGTTATGATAGCCTGATCATTCAAGCTGAGAAAGTCCTCTTTCATTCACTATTCTTTGAGATTAGTATTGTTTATCCCTCAAACATCTGGAAGAATGCACTACAGAAGCTATTTAAGCCTGTCATTTTCTCTGGAAGTAAGGTTTAAATTAAGTTCAAAGCCTTTGAAACATAGGATTACTTACATTTTTGCTTTCTCCATGTATTCGTTTTAATAAGCTGTGTTTTTAAGAGAATTTGTATATCCTAACATGAATTGTTAAATTTATTGAAGAATAATTATCTTTTAATATTGGTAAAACTGATAGTAGACATTATTTTTACTTCTGATATCAGCAATTTGAGGACTTAATTATTTTTCTCTTTTTACTCTGTCTTGGTAAGCTCATATCAATTTTATTAATCTTCCTCAAAGAGATCTCTTGGCTTTGCTCATATTAGCTCTTGTCTGTGTTTTATATTTTCTATCATATACTCTTTAAAGTATATTTGAGGCAGGGTTTCTCTATGTAGCCCTGGCTGTCTTAGAACTTACTCTGTAGACCAGGCTGGCCTCAAACTCGGAGATTTGCCTACCTCTGCCTCCTGAGTGCTGCGATTAAAGGTGTGCACCAACACACATGCCTTTCTTCTTCTTCTTTTTTTTTTTTTTTTGTTTTTTTGAGACAGGGTTTCTCTGTATAGCCCTGGCTGTTCTGGAACTCACTTTGTAGACCAGGCTGGCCTCGAACTCAGAAATCCGCCTGCCTCTGCCTCCCGAGTGCTGGGATTAAAGGCATGCGCCACCACGCCCAGCTGCACACATGCCTTTCTAAAGTATAAATATTGAAGGCACAAAGTTCTTAAATCTTTAGATACCAAGTGCCACACTTCTATATTTTGAATAAAATATGGTGAAAATATGAAAATTTGTTAAAGTGGTATTCAAGGAAATAGACGTGTGTGTGTGTGTGTGTGTGTGTATGTGTGTGTGTGTGTGTGTGTGTGTGTATGTGTGTGTGTGTGTGTGTGTGTGTCCCCCACTGAGTTTAGGGTTAATAAAGCAGACTTTTGATAGAGAAAACCAAGAGAGACAATGTTCATTGTGAGGATCCGAGTCTTTGTAAGTTCCTGTGTGTTCTGGAGTTGGGCAGCTTGTGCTCAAGCCCAGGCCTCTCACTTCCTGCCTGTGTTACCTATCCTTGCTGTGCCTCAGTTTCCCTGTATATGAAGTAGGGTTGAGTTTAATATTGACCTATTGTGAGATGGTGAATAAAGAAACAGCTTTGGAAGGAGTAGCTGGGGAAGGTGACATGAAAACCTCTCTCACCTGGAGGGCCAAGAAAGAGCGCTTCAATTGGGTGTTATGTGGGACAGTAGCATGACGGTTTAAAATCCCTCTGTCACTCATCGCAGCATTAACCACACCTCTTAGCACTGTAGTGCCTCAGTTTTCTCTTACTGAAATGGGCACGACAGACATGGCTGCTTAGTGTGTTCACAATGACTAAATATTAAAAGATTTCTCACTCCACTGGCAAAGCTGCTAACTCAATTTTATTATCAACATGCTTCCTTCTGGCTGCCTAGGAATGAACTTAGGATCCCCAGACTACCCAAAGATCTGTCAGGCTGAGCTGGGACACTCTAGGACAGTGGCAAAAGTCAGTTAAAAAAAGGTCAGAATGGAGCTTGTCCTAATTGTTAAGTATCTGGAACACCATCGTGTGGGACATCTGCCTGGAAGGTTTTCATGTGGCTGAAGCTCTTTGTGTGCTAAGACTTTTACTCCCAGACCTTGCAGGTTTTCAGGGAGCTTAGATTGCTTTTGTGGAATGAGGTGGAGCACAAACCTTGTAAGTAGATGAGTAGATTTCCAGTTCAGTGCTTGGCAGGGCACCAGTGGCAGTTTGTTCATGAGACTTACCCAAAGTATGGTCCAAGGAACAGCAGTGTCTCCCAAGGGGAGTGCACAGAGCAAGCCTGGCTTTGGACCTTGGCAGACCCTGCCTGTATTTTAGCGGAAGCTTCAAGGAGTCTGGTTTGCATAAGCAAATTCTAGCTGTCTTGGTCCTGGGCATTTGAGTTATGACAATTTCTAGACTCTTCTAGAGTATCTGTGATTATAGTTTGGAAACACACATTTGCGGGAACTTCAGGCAGTTTTATGCACACTGGATTGAGAATCTTGCTGAAGGTCTTCCAGCTGTTTCTCTGAGGAACAGGTACAGAGGAAACAAACAGGGCAGGGCCACCTATTCAGCCAGTCTATTTCATGACGACTTGCTGTGCCTTTGCATCTCCCAAACCTGTGCTTCTGCTATCTGCTTAGTCCTGTGCTGAGCAGGCCAGGCCAAGGCATGGAGAGGCTAGACTTCTGATTAGTCCTGTGCTGAGCAGGCCAGGCCAAGGCATGGAGAGGCTAGACTTCTGCTTAGTCCTGTGCTGAGCAGGCCAGGCCAAGGCATGGAGAGGCTAAACTTCTGATTAGTCCTGTGCTGAGCAGGCCAGGCCAAGGCATGGAGAGGCTAGACTTCTGAGTCCAGGGTTTGTAGGTGTGTGCAGATTTCAGATCCTCCCCTCTATAGTCTCAACCCTCCCCCCAGATTTCCTTCCCTGGAACTATCGTGTCCCGAGATCTCTCCTTACCTCCTGACAGGATTCAAGAAATTCATCTAATGTTACAATGCCATCTTTATTTTTATCCATTTTCTGAAAGACACAATAGAGAGGTCTTTAAACAACCTGGTATTTCAAATTTCTCTGAATTTTCTCTGTGGTAACCCCAGTATTAGGATGGTCTTTTGTTAGTCAGTTGATTACTGGTTATAGTATCATGGTCCTCATGGGCTTCCTTATATCAAAAGATTGGTCTCAACACTTACATCATTGCTACATTATTATTATGCTGACATCCCAACATGTAATATTATGCTTCTGTTATTATAACAAAATAACAGAGGCTAGGTACTGTATAAAGAAAGAAGGTTTATTTATCTTATTGTTCTATAGCAGTGGTTCACAATCTTCCTAATGCTGCAACCCTTTAATGCAGTTCCTCATGTTGTGGTGATCCCCAACCATAAAGTTATTTTTGTTGCTACTTTGTAACTTTAATTTTATTACTGTTATAAATCATAATGTAAATACTTTGGCAATAGAGGTTTGCCAATGGGGTCATGACACACAGGTTGATAACCACCTGTTGTCTCCAAGAACACAACACCAGTTTCTCTCTAGTGAGGGCCTCATGGGGGAATGGCATCTTCATAGTGGGCACATGTGGAAGAAGTCACACAATGAAACAGGAAGCCAGAGAATGTGGACAGGCCTGACTTGCTCATTCAACCCAGGTTCACGGCAATGACAGTACTAATATCTCTGAGGCAGTGCTTCCCAGGACCAGTCACCTCCCCTTGTACTCAGGCCACTGAGGATTCCATGACTTTAAACATTGCCACACTGGGGAGCAGGCTTCATACACCCAAGCCATTTCCAAACCATAACACATGTGTTTGCACACATTCTGGTGGCCATTATCTGGCAGAAAGAACATTGGGAACAACAGGTTCTGGTCCATGTCTGTGCAGGTTTTCTGTGCAAACTGTGCAAACTTTCAAGATGTCAGAGAGATCTCTTTTTTCCTAGCTGCAAATTGGGAGGCTTGAGTTGGAGTGAGCTCTGACGTTCTTTGGTATGCTCTATTGCTAGACTTTTGTTTCATTTTGTTTTCAGATTAAGCGCAGATATGAGGGTGCCACTTGTGCATGCAGTTATCAACAGCATCCACCCTTCCTCTACTAGATCAAGGCTGAGCTCTCCCACTTAAGGATCTTACAGTCTGGCTTTACCCAGGATTCCAATTATATTCCCCTTTGCAGGCCAGACAAATTTGCTCAGTAAGTACCCAGATGCAATAGATAGAGTCTTCTCTTTCCACTCAGCCCCTGAAAAGATTTTTTATGAAAGTTACCATTGTAGTTAATGACGATGCACCCCTGTTCTCTTCCATGACACTGGCCTGCTTCTCAGGAGCATCTCCTAGCCAATCAGGATAAGCCAGTGCACAGGTGCATACATACCTGGAAGAAGACATCCACATGCTGCCTGGGAGTGTCCTCTTTGAGCACAGGATAGGTGTATTTCCCCATCATGTCGTAGATGGCTTTGACTATGTCCATCATCTCCTGGAAGGGGACATGGAGGTATATACTGTTGGGACCATGAGATTATATCTTCTTGGGTGACAGAATTTAGGATTTGATTAGGGTTCCTCTAGCTAAACAGAGGGGTTATGAGGACCCTCTGAAGCAGAAGAGTGGGAGTTAAGGGATGAAACCCCCTACTCAAGAGAAAGTGTGGGCATCCACTCTGCCTTCAGGCATCTTGGGCAGGCTGCCTCTTCTTGCTTTGCCCTCAGGGAGGGATGATATTGGATTCCCCATTTGCAGACTAAGACAATGAAGCATTCCTCTGACTTGGAGGTAAATGAATGTTTTAGACCAGTCTTAAAAACACCCTCATAATTTCTATTGACATTTTAAGTTAAGAAAAAAAGTAGCCAATGCAAGGAGTACCCACAGGACATTGGGGTTTTCTCTGAACCTGTAATTAATAATTTTAGACTTACAGAAAACTTACTGTAGCTGTCTTGTTACTGGTGGTTACTTGAGGAAAGGGTTTTCTGTAGGCTCTCTGATTTGTCTGTCAACACAGCTTGACAGCAAACAAATCACTATGCTATTTGCTTAATACAAATTCTATATTCTTTTTAAAAAGTTAATGTTTTTGATCACAGATTTAAAAATCTTATCAGATTCTGTTTGATGTTCCAAATTAGAAGAAGGGGACCAACAGCCAATATCCAGAGGGCACTTGAGGCTTTCTTTAAGTAGATTATTAATAATTGTAGATGTACTAGAATACCTCTCTAAGCAAGAGGTGCCTTCTCTTCATTTATCTATGTACTAAGATCTTTGGACTTGTGGATATCTATTATATTTTGTTGGTGATGATCCAATAATATCATAGTCTATTTTGTTGAGTAAATCATTGTAGCTTTGACTATTAAAACTCCCCTAAGCTGATGCCTGTAGCCATTTGACCTTCCCAACCAGGATTCAGGTTCATTTTCTATTTCTCCTTTCCTGATCCCAAGACAAACAGTTCTCTGAGAAGACTGGTTCCTTTTATTTTTTTTCTTTCTGGGAAAGATGTTTAGAAAGAAGGGTCTGTATGTCATCGAGGGTCATTTCTTCAGTATGCTCCCAATATATAGAACTAGGAAATGGGCTTGTATTTAAATATTCATTTCAAGAGATGGTATTTTACTAGTCTTTCACACCTATGTGGCCATTGAGCGAGTTTTTGCTTGAAACCATTTTATCCAAGAACAGACAGAAAAATAATTTTTTATTAGATATTTTCTTCATTTACATTTCAAATGCTATCCCAAAGTCCCCTGTACTCCTCCTACCCTGTTCCCCTACCCACTCACTCCCACTTCTTGACCCTGGCGTTCCCCTGTACTGGAGCATATAAAGTTTGCTAAACCAAGGGGTCACTCTTCTCAATGATGGACAACTAGACCATCTTCTGCTACATATGCAGCTAGAGACATGAGCTCTGGGGGTACGGATTAGTTCATATTGTTGTTCCACCTATAGGGTTGCAGACCCCTTCAGCTCTTGGGTACTTTCTCTAGTTCCTATATTGGGGACGCTGTGTTCCATCCTATGCTGTGAACATCCACTTCTATATTTGCCAGGCACTGGCAAAGCCTCACAGAAGACAGCTATATCAGGGTCCCTTCAGCAAAATCTTGCTGGTGTATGTAATAGTGTCTGTGTTTGGTGGCTGATTATGGGATGGACCCCCAGGTGGGGCAGTCTCTGGATGGTCCATCCTTTCATCTTAGCTCCAAACTTTGTCTCTGCAATTCCTTCCATGGATATTTTATTCCCTATTCTAGGGAGGAATAAAGTATCCACACGTTGGTCTTCCTTCTTGATTTTCTTGTGCTTTGGAAGTTGTATCTTGGGTATTCTATGTTTCTGGGCTAATATTCACTTATCAGTGAGTGCATATTAAGTGACTTCTTTTGTGATTGGGTTACCTCACTCAGGATGATATCCTCCAGATACACCCATTTCCCAAGAATTTCATAAATTCATTGTTTTTAATAGCTGAGTAGTACTCCATGTGTAAATGTACCACATTTTCTGTATCCATTCCTCTGTTGAGGGACATCTGGGTTCTTTCCAGCTTCTGGATATTATAAATAGGGCTGCTATGAACATAGTGGAGCATGTGTCCTTATTACCAGTTGGAACATCTTCTGGGTATATGCCCAGGAGAGGTATTGCTGGATCTAGTGGTAGTACTATGTCCAGTTTTCTGAGGAACCTCCAGACTGATTTCCAGAGTGGTTGTACCAGCTTGCAATCCCACCAGCAATGGAGGAGTGTTCCTCTTTCACAACATCCTCGCCAGCATCCGCTGTCACCTGAATTTTTGATCCTAGAAAAATATGGAATGCTTCACGAATTTGCGTGTCATCCTTGTGCAGGGGCCATGCTAATCTCTTTATCATTCCAATTTTAGTATATGTGCTGCTGAAGCGAGCACAGAAAAATAATTTTGAATGCTTGGGATCTTCACTGTCTGCAAGTTTGATAAGAACGTTCTAGCATGATAGCTAGGAAGAGGTCTTAGGAAACTACTTACTCACACTAATAAACCCTCCACTAATTCTGCCATCTAACGATGTCGATAGACATGAATGGGGATAATTTGGTCTACTTTGCCCATTATGAAAAGGGAGTGGTTAGTAAGATTATTCAGTGATGTGATGGAAAAATGTATTGAACCAAGGTTGAAGACCAGGAGGCACAAATCCCATCTGAGGTTTCTTTCTGTAGATGTTTTGTAAAGCAGTATTTGGATATTTTAATTTAGAATATCATATGTGAAGCATGACTCTAAGATCTTAGCTGTCTATAAAATTGATGGAATGCTATAATAGTGCTTTATAACATGATTTTTTTTGTTTTTGTTTCAATTTGTTTTGTTTTGTTTTGTTTTGTTTTGTTTGAGACAGGGTTTCTCTATGTAGCTCTGGCTGTCCTGGAACTTGCTCTGTAGCCCAGGTTGGCCTCCTCCTTTGCCACCCGAGTGCTGGGATTAAAGGCATGCACCACCACCACCCAGCTATAAAGTGATTTTAAACACATGAAATCATATGCATGTGTTAATTGTGATTTTAAGTGGTCACCTATTTAATGAGTTTTGAAATCTGGGCTGGAAAGATGGCTCAGTAATTAAGACAATGTTCTGTTCCTACAGGGTTCTGTTCCCACCATGCTGGGTGGCTCACATTTGCCTGCAACTCCAGCCCTAGGGGATCTGGTACCCTTTTCTGAACTTTGAGGGGTCTGTGTATTCCCACTCCCTTATATATTCATATACAATTAAAGATAAAAATTTAGAAATTTAGAGCCTTTGTGATTCCACTGTTGATCTACTAGCTTCGGTTTCTTGTGAGTGTTTATTGCACATAGTGACCACTCCTCATGGCGTTTCCACAACTTATTTGCACATGCAATCTGTTCATTGAGTTTAATTGTAATTTTATTGTGAGAACTCTTTATGTACTTTGGAGATGTATACATTTGTTTATAAGGCATCTGAAAGTATGCACCATGTGCTAGATCCTCTTCCGAGGAAACCCAAAGGCAAGTGAAGCAGATGTGAGTGCTTTCTTAGCTAGTGTCCAGGGGGAAGCGCTATCGCTTGCAGATGTTTTTAACAGCACTGTTACCTGATTTCCAACTTTTGCCATGCCATTTTGTTGAGGTGAAGAATTTAAAAATATTTAGAATGATGTCACCAATTCTTTTCTTTGTGTTTTAATTTTATACTTTTCCCTTTCTAAATTTAGTTGCAACACCTATTTCTCTTTTTTTGGGGGGGGGAAGACAAAGACTTTATCTCGTCTTACAGATTACTGTGCATCGTGAAAGGAAGCCAGGACAGGAACTCAAGGCAGGAGCCTGGAGGCAGGAACTGGACCCGAGAACATGGAGAAATGCTGCTTCCTGGCTTGATTGCTATAATACTAGGTGGGTGGGTTTTTTTTTTGTTGTTGTTGTTTTGCTTTTGAGTTAGAAGTCACCTGTGTATCTATGATTAACTTACACCTGTGATATTCAGAACATTCATTCATTTACTGCTAAAATAGTCTAGCAAACCAATTTCCTTGGAATCATATGTTTCATTATTCACATCTGTTTGAGCTGTTCCTTGTGCTCCCTCTGTTATGAATGGAATGACTAACTGGTCCTCAGCTTCTTCTTAAGTTATCCCAACCTACCTGAGCCCTCTGCCTCCTCCCACAGCATACTATCGCATAGTTCCAGCTTTGACCTTTTGAAAATGATCTTTCCTATTTTCAACTGGTGATTTGTCCAATTTTCCCTCTCAAACCAATTTTTTTTTAATTACAAACACCTAAATTAGAAATTAGAGACAAATAGCTACTTTTAGAATATCTTAGTTACAACTTTCTAAGCAGACATAACTGAGACATGGGCCACCCAGTTTATTTCTTTTTATATATTAGTCACCAGATACGATCTTTAGTTCTAATTGTCTAAGTAGTTTCTCTTGTCTTTCCCCTGCTAAGTATAAAGTCATGCCATTGCCGGACATGGAGCCTCTCACTTGTAATCCCAGTATTAAGGAGGCTGAGGCAGGAGGATCACCATTCATTCAAGGCCAGCCTGGACTACATAGTGTGTTCCAGTCAACTTGAGGTACATGTGAGACCTCTTTGAAAATAAATAAATAAGTAGAGAGGAGAAGATCTTGTCATTAACCAAGACTGCCCTAGCGTCCCAGATGTGTGCTTCTGTTCCACGGTGTCTCAGAAGCGTTGTGAAGCACTGGCAGACGGTGTGGGCCAATAGCAAACACTCTGGTCTTCATTTCTGCTGTAGCCGAGGGTCTCTGAGACGTCACTAAGATGTGAAAAGCTATGTAGAGGGTACATTCTATTATGCTTAAGATGAATTTTATTCCCACCTTATTAGGAGTTTAAAAACTGACCAAGGGTATAGGTAAACTTGATGGAATATGATTTTATAATTAAATGGCTTGTTCTTTTTATGTATGGATGTGATGAGTGTTTGTTTGTTTGTTTGTTTGTTTGTTTTTCGAGGCAGGTTTTCTCTGTATAGCTCTGGCTGTCCTGGAACTCACTTTGTAGACCAGGCTGGCCTCGAACTCAGAAATCCGTCTGCCTTTGCCTCCCAAGTGCTGGGATTAAAGGTGTGTGCCACCACTGCCCGGTGAATTATTTAATAGATATACTATACTATTGAATTCTGCAAGAAACCTGTTCCTTACCATGTGTGTTCCTTTAACTAGAGAGCCAAATCTAATTTCCAGGCATTTTGTTTAGATTTTGTGGCACATATTTTAAGTGAAACTGGATTCTTGTTTTCTTTCATATACTTTGCCAAAGTTTTCACTTTTTTCATTCAACATACTTTGAGCACATTTTATCACCTAGGTATTCCCATGTTACAATGAGATCCCCCTTTAAAAAACAGGGCATATTGGAGTATAGTTTGATTATAGCAAACTTACTTATTTTAAGTCTCCTGCTTGGTAAACTTTGGTAAATGTGTACATCTGGGCCACCTCCTGGATTATTCTTATCACCTGAAGAAGCCTCTACATTGTCTGCTAAGCTCTGGCATGAAGTACTGCTGATGACACATTAGTAACTAAAGACGCTTTCATTTTCTAGAGTTTGATGTGAATGAAGGTTACTGCCTGGGGTCTGAGGCCGGCTATATGCAGTGTGTGTAGTGGCTGCAGAACCCAGCGCTGTTATTGCCTGGGTAGTGGTTTCTTTCTTTCTGTCTGTCCCCGAGCACCCAGTGGATGCATAGACAGCTGTTTATCACCATCCTCTTGAAAGACATTTAGGTTGCTTGCAATTTGGGGGCTATTTCAATCAAGGAACTATGCAAGTCTCATGTAGGTATTTATGAATTTACAGATTTTCATTTATTTTAGGTAAATGTGTAGAGGTGGGATTTCTGGGCCATACATTAGTTGGATGTTAACTTTATTTAAGATGCTAAAATGTTTCCTAAGCAGCAAGGGTTACACTGTTTCCCATGAGCAGTGTGTAAGAGTTTCTAACTATTCCTCATCCTTGTCTACACTGGGAATCCTTGGCCTTTTTATTATGCAGTACATGCATAACTATTGTTTATTATAGTTTTAAAAATTTGTACTTCCTTGAACACCATACATATGGAATCATTTTTTCTGGGTCTACTGACCACTTATTAATATTTTCTGAAGTATCTATTTCACTTAAAAATCTATTTAAAGATTTTGTTGTATTATTATTGCTTTAAAAAACATTAATTTATTTTGTGTGTTGGGACATGGATGCCACAGTACATGGGCATAAGGCAGAGGTCAGGGGCTAGGGGGTCCATGTTTTCTTACTAGTGTGTGGGTTCCAGGGATTGAACTCAGGTCGTCAGGCTTGGCAGCATTTGCCTTTACCTACTGAGCCATATTGGTGGTCCCTCGTTACCTACTTTCAGTGGACTTGTTTATCTTCTTACAAAATTATGAACATATCTTATGTAGTTGGACCTCAGTCTCTTGACATATAATAATAATTTACAAGCTGTTTCCCCAATCCATGGCTCTCATTTCCCTTTTTTTTCTTTTATTTTTTTAAAAAATTTTTTGTTTTTCTTCTTTTAAAAAAAGATTTATTTATTTTATGTATATGAGTACACTGTCACTGTCTTCAGACACACCAGAAGAGGGCATTGGATCCCATTACAGATGGTTGAGCCATCATGCAGTTGTTAGGAATTGAACTCAGGACCTCTGGAAGAGTGGTCAGTGCTCTTAACTGCTGAGCCATCTCTCCAGTCCTCATTTCCCTTCCCTTAATGAGATTTTTTTGATAACAGAAAATTGTAACTTTGATGAAGAAAAGTATCAAATTTTCCCTCATGATCTCTTCTTATTTGCCTTAAGATATTCTTTCCTACTCTGAACTCGTGAGGACGTTTCTTCTATGTATTCTTTACTACAATGGCTTTTGCTCTTGAGTTTATATGTATATCCACTTCATGTTAATGTTTGCTTTTGGCATGAAGTAAAGGTGAAGATACATGTTTATTTTCAGATGGATGCAGAGTTGACTCAGAACCATTTGTTCAAGACATTGTTGTATTCTCTTTGGTTCCAGTTATCTTTTCTGAGATGACAATATGGACAAACCTATTTATGGAAGAGGGTCTTGCAACTTCTCTGCAGCTGAGTCACAGGTCCAGGCCTAATTTGGACCATCCATCTTGATCTGGTAAGCTGTGTGTTTACCACAACACCAAGTCTCCTGAGGAGTCATCTCTACACGTTCATGTTACTCTTGGGATGAGGTAGCTTCAGGCTTCTGCCTTGTTCATCTTTGTTGTTGTGGCTCTTGCATTTATATTTACATTTTAGATCAGTTGATCAGTTTCTATAAAGGGTCTGTTGGGTATTTTGGTTGAGACTACACTGAATCTACAATCTGATTTTTTGAGAATCTCCATTTTAACGTCGTTGGGTAATCACACAGACGAGCATGGCTCATCTGATTACTTAGGTCTTTTTTTTCTTTTTTTGGAAGACTGTATTTAATCTTTACTCTTTCTAAAGGAGTGGTACTCAACCTATGAGTTGAGATCTCCAAAAGGCCATTGGAAAACACAGATATTTATACTACAAGTCATAACAGTAGGAAATTACAATTATGAAGCAGCAACAAGGTAATTTATGATTCAGGTCAACAAAACAAGAGGAACTGTATTAAAGGATCACAGCTTTAGAAAGGTTGAGAACCACTGCTCTAAAGGGAGTTTGCTAGTAGTTTGCAAGTGAATGTTAAGTTTATTAACTATTTTTATCTACTCTTTTAGATTCTATGTGCATGAATCCATTTTTATGCTTTCATTTTGGAACATTATAGTATATAGAAATAGAATTGATTGTATTCTATTGAATTAAATAGAATACAACTGTAGCCTCACCAATCTCACTGGGTGATATTTATAATCTCTGATGTCACTGACATTTGCCCATTAATTGTCCCAGGTCTTCTCTATTCCTGTTTATGGAGTTCTTTTGGCATTTGGTACTATGATATTTTCATTTAATTTCTGTTGCCGTGTGTGTGTGTGTGTGTGTGTGTGTGTGTGTGTGTGTGTGTGCGTGTGTGTTATGGATGGATGTATTTGGTGAGACAGTCTTACTATATAGCCCAAGATGGTCTCAAATTTACTAGCCTCAAACTAACCATCCTTCTGCCCCAGCTTCCCAAGTGCTAGAATTATACTACAGGCCTGGCTTCCCGCATTTGAGGTTTTTTGATATACCTTTTCCTTACCTACTTAGTGATGACTGGCAGGACAGTGCATGGCTCTTTCTTCATAATGTGTTTTACATTAAGACTGAGTGAATTCTGAGAAAACAAAGTTTGTAACCAATATGGCCCCCACCCTGTTCCTTTATACTAGTACTGCTGTCTGTGTGGATATTATAATCCTAAGAACACAGCCTATATCCTTCAACAAAGCTGAGGGAAGAGAGCGCGCCTGCATGGTGTCTCTCACCCGGACCTAGTTACATCCATTTGCCTTTCCTGGGTCTCCTCACACCATCCTGCAGACACAGCTCACTGCAGTCTCTTTCAAGCTGAAGGACTTTCTTTAGAACTTCTTGTGGGCCAGATGTTTATCCTGGAATCCCATGTGCTCCTTTTGATGGATAACTGTGTTGGATGCAAGGGTTGTGACTGGAATTCCTTTCTTCAGCTGTTTTGTGTATGTCATTCACCTTCCCTCTGGCTTCTACTACTTCTGAAGAACTGTTATGCCTTGAATTCCTCTTGCTGATTTCAAAACATTCTACTGGGGGCCGGAGAGATGGCTCATTGGTTAAGAGCATTTGTTACTCTTCTAGAGAACCAGGGTTCAATTCCCAGCACCCACAAGTCAACTCAAAAGTCTAACTCCAGTATGTCCGGCACCCTCACACAGACATACATGTAGGTAAAACCAATGCACATAAAATAAAATAAAAACAAAATACTATAAAAATAATTCTAAAATAATAAAATAAAATCATTTGAAATGTTCTATTCTGATGGTCTGAGGATAACTCACATTTATCCTTTTTGGTTCTCAGATCTGCAGATGATTGTTTTACATTAAAATTAGGAAGTCAGAGGCCATTATGTCTTCAACTGGATATGTAGATTGACTGACTGGTCGTTTTCCTTGAGTATCCTATGTCTGTGTTGTAGCTGTCTAGTCACTCACTAATGGGGCATAGCAGATCACTGCCTTCCACATAATATCAAGTCAACCCGGTTCCGACCTTACAGGCTTAAGCCTCCTGCCCTCAGCCAAGAATGTGCGCTGACAGGTCTCTGCGGACTCTCATGTCCCTTCCTCTATCGGCCTCTGGAGAGGGTTTCCTACTCTCTGCTCCTAATGTAGTCAGAAACAAAGGTGCTATTTGCACGGGCAGCCTGAACTGGACTGGGTGGGACTAGGGTCAAAACTGAGCAAGACCGCCACAGAGCCCCACTGTGTTAACGTCAAAGCCAGCAACTTCGTAGAAATATATGTTCAGACTGTTGTTTGCTTTTGGTCAAATTCCAGAGTGCAAAGCCGATTTTTTTGACAAATTCCAGTTTGCTTTATGGCTGTTTGGAGGTTGGGGAAGAAATAGACTGACTTCTACTCAAATAGATGCCTATCTAACAATTTGAAATGAGTTTTGTAGACCCACGTGGAAAGTCTGTGGGAAGTAAATTAAACTTCCACCATAGTCAGAGACCAGGTCAGAAGCTCCCTGCTCCAATGAAGGCAAGATGTTATGAACACTGCCAGGCTCCACTGGAGACCTCGGTGTA
Source organism: Mus minutoides (assembly GCA_902729485.2). NCBI lineage: Eukaryota > Metazoa > Chordata > Mammalia > Rodentia > Muridae > Mus > Mus minutoides. The sequence goes on along the minus strand of LR749835.1, from coordinate 832,422 downwards.
TACGAAGGTGTCAGATTCTAAAACCACTCCCTTACTATCCTCAGTGAAGCCATGACACTCAGAGGCCTTTCTATTGGCTTCTAGGTACTTGTGAATCTGCTGTACTGTGGAAGAAAAATCAGCCACCCCTCTTTGTGTTCTGAATGAGATATGAGATCCACAGACTAACAAACGTGAACAACTGGTCCCACGGTCAAGACACTGGGGGAAGTTATGGAACTTTTAGGACATGGAGCCTTGCTGGAGGAAGTATGTCATGGGGAGGCAGGTTTTTAGAGTTTATAGTCATACCCAACTTCTAGTTCATGTTCTCTCTCTCTCTTTCTCTCCCTCTCTTTCCTGTTCTCATGCCTCCTGCCATGCTTCCCCTACTATTAACCACTCAAATTTTCCTGCTGTCTTTGAACCACCATTAGTAGTTAGTGTTTCCTGAAAACTCTGCTCTACACCCCAGCAGCTCCCCGGAGGTAGAGTGGACTCGCTACCCCAGCCTTCCACCATCTGAACTTGACAACCTTCCAGGCTGAAGCCTGTGTACTTTTCTTCCACACCTTCCTAGCTTGCAGCCACCAGCAAGTGTCTCTGTTTGGAGGGCATGTGGAACCTCATCTTCCTTGAAAACCTCTCTCGTGTCTGTTTCTTCTCTTGGGATTACCTTTCCTGACTTTGAGGGCACCTTTCCCTTGGTCTGGCAATACCGAATTAGATAGCCCCTTGCTGACTCTTACCCAAACATCTACCTGTCATTGTACATTTTGCTGTGATTGTCCTTCCCACTCCACTGCCCCATGACAGTCAGACGTGGGCCAATTGCTCCCCGTTTTGTCTCCAGCATTCAGGAATCAGAATGAATTCTCAATCTTCGTTGAACACCTGTGTCTGGATGAATGGGGAACATGGCTGTGTGAGCTTCTTCACTTTGCTAGGGATGGACTCACTTTCACTTAGACAATGTTTCCCCGGGTCTGGGGTTACTTTTGATTCCAGAATGTCCACTGTGTGTTCATCTCATGTCCCCTGCTCTCAGCTCACTCACCTCTTTGTTGATGTAACCGTCTTTATTGATGTCATACAAATTAAACGTCCACCTTAGTTTTTCATGGACTGTCCCTCTCAGTAAAATCGACAGAGCAGTCACAAAGTCCTAGGAAGTGGAGAAGGAGGCCTCTGTTAATCACTGCGTGGCTGGAGAGAAGCCTGGCCACCAGGCTGGAGGATGATGCTTTTCCAAAATGGCACCCCCCACACCCTCCTGTTAGGCAGATGGAAATGGCCAGTCTCAGCCTGGCCCAGTCTTATCTTCCATTCCCTATACCTACATTGTCGCAGTTTCTGATGCCCACTGAGGACGACTTAAGCTCTGACTTTGTGGACACCTCTAGACAGTTAATTCCACCTTCCTTGCTGATCCTAACCCAAGGCTTCAATGGTTGCTAACATTTGCTAATGTCTGAGGGACTGTACATTCCAGTGGGTAGGAGCTCGGGGTGAGGGAACACACTGCCTGTGTTCAAGGCCTCCCTGGCCACTTTCTTTCTCTCTCTGATCTTGGAAAAGCCACTCTGTCTCTGCCTCATTTTCTTCTTCTGTAAAATGATAATAAATAATAATCTGACCATGCCTTGTAAACACTATTATAAAAGTTAAGCAGGTTAATAAATACAAAATGCTAGGTCCAGAGGTTACCCCTCGGCATACGGAGCACAAGGGAGCTCTCTACACCCCCAAGTCCAGTGTCTAGACAAGAAAAGTGTCTTCAGGTGCTGTTTGTTAAGTGAATCAAGTTTATTGTCTTAACTGAAGACATTTGATAATTAACTCTTTTCATCAGGACCGTCATATTTGGAAGAAGAGGCAATGTGGAACCAGGGAACCCCCAGACTGGACCCATATACTATACCTCGAACTTTACAGAGCCTGTCTGGGTGGTGTCAAAGGCATTGAAGAGATAATGTGCATACGTGCTGGCATCTGTAAAGTAGAGGGGAAAGCAGGTGAGTGGGGGTGGAGGGAAGGCTCCATAGAGGGCAGAGGCAGCAGGGGTGGGGCCAGAGAGAGGAGAGGGCGGATGGACTGAGACCCATTTGCTCAGCCCCTGGAGTTTAGGTGAGAAGTTAGTTCTAGCAAAAGGTTAGATAGGTTCTTGTCTCTCTCTCCACTGTGTCCCCTGCCTGTTCCTCCATGACTTGTTCCTCTGTGTGTGTGTATTTATGTATGTGTGACTGAATTGGGATGTCCTGAGCAGGGTTCCTTGCCATGGCACGGCACTTCCTTGTGAGGAGAGGCACAGTGAGCATTGTTTCTGAGGTGTTCATAAACTGGGAGTGAGGTGCTAGCCTGAAGTGAAGCTACTCCTTCTCAACACAGAGAAGTTCTACACTGAGTCCCACATCAGGGAGACACCTGTGTACTGCTGGAAAGGCCCAAGAAGGATGTGGGACACTTGAGGATTTATTTTGTTAGGCCCCCAGAGAGGTGTTCTGCACTGTCCAGGTAACACCTGTGGACAGGTGACATAAGAAGGCCACAGGAGGAAGGATACCCTGCTGTGTGGAGCTGTTCCTACTTGGACAGGTGGTGGGGTTCCGGTGCCCTCGTTAACCTGACTTTGTAAATAAGTACAACTTTATGCTGCCCACAATTTACTTTGTTCAGTGATATTTATGGTCTGTAGTACTTACTAATGTTTACGAAATTTCAACCTGCCTTAGCTGTTTAAGGAACCAAAATGACAAAGCTTTTGTCCCATATACTTCTTTATTCCTGGGCTGCCACATTCGAGCTGTGTGATGGTGAGTAAATTGCTTAATGTCTCTGATACTCCATTGTTCCTTCTGGGGTCATGATGCCTGCTTCCTAGAGCTGTTATAGGACTTTCTGACACTGCAATAGCCATTCTTCTTCTAGAGTAGGCCCAGTTTTGTTTGTCAGAGAGTTTTGTATTTTCTAGTAAGAAAAAAAAATCTCACCATGAATTCTCCTCTGACCCCAAAGAAGACAGAGATAAAGAACAGAGGGGTTGGGGAAGGGAATGCTTACCACTCACTGGAGAGGATGCCAGAGAGTATTTTTCCAAGGGTATTACTCACCTCCATGAGGGAAAAACTGAGCGTAGATCTGCTTGAATGTTTCTTCATTGACCACACCACTAGGGCACTCCTGTGGTGGGAGAGAGAGAGAGAGAGAGAGAGAGAGAGAGAGAGAGAGAGAGAGAGAGAGAGAGAGAGAGAAGAGAGAGAGAGAGTCTGGGAGTCTGTACTGAGGTGGAGACTGAGCAGGCCCCTCATGCCCTCTCTTGGGCAGAGACTGGGAAACACATGTATACTGGGTATTTTCAGGGGGCCCTTGGAGATAACCTTATCATGAAAAGCTGGTTTGCAAGTGAGAGGAAGTCATTACAGAACAGGGACTGGGTCAGGAAAGTCTTGGCTTTAGGGCTAGAAAGATCTAGGTTTGGATTTTGATGAAGCCTGCTCTAAGATTTTTGACTTCTCCAAGGTGGCCTGTGATCTTGAACACACTAACCCGTGGAATGTGGTTAACAGTTTCCTCAATATTAGGTGGCACTGAGTCTGTGGTAAATGTCAAAATAACAAGTGGACTTTTTTCTATTTTCTGGTCCCCTCTCAGCTAAGTGTTCAATTGAGCAACTACCTCCCAGGGCCCCGATCCACCTCAGCTGGCCACTATTAACGTGGCCTCTTCAGCACTAGGAAGAAGAATACCCAATAGGAGCAAATCAGACTCAGGACCAACCTAGTCAAGCTGTAGGACAATTGACCAAGCTCTAGCAGGAGGCAACCAGAACAGCTCTTCTGCTCAACTCCACCCAGTGATTTGGTAATATGATTGTGCTCTAAGCTGTAAGCTTTAAACCCAAACTCCATATCCAGGCTGGAGTATGAGATCTTTCAAAGCATCCCAGAAGGCAGTTGGGCTTCTCTGAGGTCATACCACCCTGTGGCATTTCTCTGTAGTGGGTGAGGTTCCTGTCTGCTGAGGTTTTGTCCTGTAAGCTTACTTTCTCACCAGGCGTGGGTTCATGGCAGTGGCCTTCCTGAACCTCTGCACCCTGGGGACCTTGGCATGGGAAAAGCTTAGTCAAGTGGCAAAAATCACAGCAGGCCTCCAAGTGTCTGGGCAGGGCGGGGGGGGGGGAGTTCTTACGTTTTTGAATCCCCGGTACAAGACTTGTAGTTCTCTCTTGGTGAAGTTCGTCTGTGCCTCAAGCTGCTCCAGTCCCTCAGGCCGGTGGCAAACCATGGTCATCTCTAGCTCATCCTCGATCTTGTCTGGAAGCAGAAGGGATGGTGTCAGAATGTGACCTCCTTGGTCTCTGTGGGACCAGTCTGAGCTGTTCAGAGAGTGAGGTTGGGAACTCGGACTTTGGGCTTGGGCTGGGTCACACTGCACGTGGTCCTGGGCCTTGAACTCCACTCCCCTGCCCACTCAGTCTACTTCACAACCTGTCCACTGTGTTACTCTAGAAGTGACAAGCAGTAAAGGGGGGGGCATCAGCTTCTCAGATAGGGAGCTGAGGGTAAAAGTGTTCAGAACCTAGCCACATGAAAACATCTCTTTCAAATGACCTTCTTTACATATTCAGATGGATGCTCACTGACACTACTGTCTATGCAGCCGCAGGCAACAGAGCAGAATGAGACCTTCCAAACAGAAAAGGGAAGAAATCCTAGCTATTTTCAAAAGGGATGAAGTTTCACCATGTGGGCTGGCAAGGGAGGTGCTAGGGAGACTTAGTAGGAAGATCAGATTATATGCTATGTTAAATATGACTTTAAAGAATCTGAATATATTTTACACGGTATTGTTCTATAATATCTGCTAGGTCTCCTTAAGTACCAGGGAAGTGACTTCAGTGTGAGCATCTTTGCATAAAGGTTTCCAGGACATGTGAAAGGCTCTATAAACAGTCATAGAGAGTAAAGGTTTCAACCTCCCATGTGTGCTGAAATAGTGTCTAATGGTACACTGTTTGTTTGCGGAGTGCCTGTCAGCTGAATCTACTTATCTTCCTTCAAAGCAACTCACAGTTCTTTGCCATCCATCAGTGGCACTTCCAGGAGGTTAGACCCACCCAGGGATACGTGAATACTCACTTTCTTTATAGTTTCTGTAAATCTATTCCAGGCAGGGATCGTTTACCATCTACCCTACTCTGCCTGTTGTCACACAGGCATCAGCAAATCCATATATTGAACAACTCCAACTTCCACCTTGTGAAAACCAGGGTGAGCTGAGCAGGCTGCTGGGAACACACAAACCACACAGCACAGTGTGGCAAGTCAGAGAGGCAGGATGGGTTTGCATCGCAGAACCAGGTGAGCAGGTGCAGTGACTTTAGGCGCTCTCTGTAAGTGGGGTTGGGCTCTTTGGGCCAGATTTCCTCTGCTACCATGACACTTAAATCCCAACACAAAACAAATCCATCAAAATTTATATTTTGAGCAGAGTCCCAGTGGTATTGGATGTTACAGTAAAGCCTCAAGAATGTGGCAGCCAAGCCTAATTGTGATCTTTCTTGCCGTGCTGGGCCCACACATCACCCGATCCTTCTGGGATGGAGGCAGATAATGATCCAATATAAATAAGATACTCTGGCTATGTTACATTGTGGCAAGTGGCCATTTCCCTCACAACTCTTACAGAGCCTTTATTTGTTGTTAGGTTTGTAGGTAATGAGTTAAGTACCAATTACCTAAAAGCAGAAGGCTTCCTTGTAAATCTAAGGGCCAGTGTCCAGAAAGGAAGGCAAGGAAGGGGGAGGGGCACACAGGTGTGATGCGGAAAGCTCACAGTGTCTCACAAGATCGCAAACTCATCCTAAGAAATCAGTGGCTGGTTAGTCTTAGCATAAAAATCCATGTGTCTTTAACTGTGTATATTCTGAAGAAACTTCAGAGGGGCTGTAGAAGCTTATAATATACCCCACACATTTCCTCCCAGAACCCACTGGGGGGAATGCCCAGTTAGCCCTGGTAAAGGAAGAAGAATTAGAATATAAATATTAAAATATAAATAAGAAAATGAAAAACTATTTTTGAAAGAGATGATTTGTTTTCGAAGGGCTCTACCTGCAAATATTTATCTGACCCAGAAGAAAAAAGATGCTTTTATATGTGTGTGTGTATGTGTGTGTGTGTGTGTGTGTGTGTGTGTGTGTGGTGTGGTGCTATTTCTCAATCTTCTATAATCTCCTTATAAGATAAGGGGATTATAAACTTTCTTCGCAGAAGTTTAAAGTAATTTTTTTTTTCAATTTGGAACCAACATTCACTTCCCATCACCTTGCTTAAAAAGTGCTAATTAGCAAGACACCAACTATTAAACCCACTTAATTAGATGAGGAGTCACTCCTTATTGACTAGTGATAGGCTTGCTATCTGGGAGGCAGGCTTGAGTTCCAGGTTAAAGAGATTCAGCAGACTATTTTAGCTGGGGATGTTAAACTGAAAAAAGAGAGAGACTCTTGAACCACAGGGCAGCGACCTCCTTTTCCATAGACCACTTCCTCTTCAATCTAGAGGGCCCTTCCCCTACCTGCCTCCATCTTCCTTATCTACCAAGATGTTGAATTGTGAATATATCTGCAAAGGTATATCTACAATATATCTACATAAGAGTTACTCTTAAGTAGAGACATTATTTTCATTATACATTTCTATATTTTGAAACAGGTATGTAACATCTTCATTTGAAGGATAAGCTGGTTTGTGTTAAGCAGTATAATATTGATTCTTTCGCACCATATTCGTTAGCATTTATTTGATGGCAGAATGTTTGCCTAGGCACAGAATTAATAGGACTGCTGCTGGTGTATATTTTTGTAAATGTTATGTACTCTGAAAGGAAAACACACAATAAGATTTTGTTTTTGTTTTGTCAAGGCCAGTGTTGCTGCCTAAAAACAAAACAGTGATGCTATAAAAGGGTAAAAGCTTCTTTCTAAACAGCCCCAAGAATTGACTTCACTTAATTTTGTTCTGTTCTGTTTTGTTTTCCTATTTTGTTTGCAAAATGGTAAGGGGGTGTTGGGAGGGGATGGGTGGATTTTTGTTGCAAGTTTGTGAAGGGGAAAACTGTTTTGGTTTGTTTCTACTGACCTGAATGTGTTGGATCTTCAAGTGTAGTTTTTGTTTTGGCTTTATTGATGTATGGGTGCTTTTGAACAGTAGAGTGAGATGCTAGACACGGAGAGCTTGCTCTGTCTGTCCTTTCTACATTTCTGTAGTTACCAGAACACTGCAATGTGCCTTGCAGCTTAGTAACTTGTAATAAATTCGATTGATATTAAAAAAAATTAAGAGATTCTGCAGGCTCTGAGCTGTCCGTTTTTGATGGCCAAGCTTTTGCTTTCCGGATTTGCCCTTGACTAATGCTGAGTCTGTGGCCACAGTCACCGTGGGACAGCTTTGCCCTTCACTGATGCTGAGTCTGTGGCCACAGTCACCGTGGGACAGCTTTGCCCTTTACTGATGCTGAGTCTGTGGCCACAGTCACCATGGGACAGCTTTGCCCTTCACTGATGCTGAGTCTGTGGCCACAGTCACCGTGGGAGAGACTCAGGTTGTTGGGTCTCTAGATGCAGGGAAGTAGCCACTCATGGATACTAGGGGCTTAAACCAGGAAGTAAGCATGCAACTTACATAACAATCAGTATATGCATACACGTATGCAAACATGTTTGTGAAATCTTTTGAAGGTGATGAGGCAATGCTGTCTGACTGATGAGATGTCCTTCCGCCTGGGCAAACCCGTGCTGCTCTGACCCTCACGAGTCATGGCCTGTCACTGGAAAACGGTAATTTAACACGGCCACAGCTTCTGCAGCCTGCTCCCATTTGGCATCCTCTCTTCCGTACCACCTTGTAGGCTCATTGTTCGGGGCCACTGTAAATATATCTACGTTGGAAGGGTGATATTCACATCTCTCCTGTCTACTCTAGAGACTCCCTGGATGTCTCAGGACAGAGCCACTAGTGGGAGGACACTGCCTAGCTCCCTGGTTAGACAGAATCAGAAGTAACACACAAGGAGCTTCTTTACTCTTTTGGTTTTTGTGAGTCTAAGATGCCAAATTTTCCTTGATGTTATTATTTTTATTATTAAAAATAATAATGAACTAATTATTAAGTCGGACTGAGTTTGGATCAAAGCTAACATTGAGGTTAATGCTATGGGAAGCTCTGTTTGTGACCAGCCTTGAGGTACTGCTACTCCTAAGAAGCGTCATGCCTGTGTACGAGTCAGGTCCTCAGATTGTGAGCAGTGGGGACCCACATCTGGGGGTACATGCTGCTGAAGTGCCTTCTCTGAAGATGGCAAAGTCCATGACCCGAAACTTTGACCATCTCCTTCCTGGCTTAGAATACAGTTTCTCCAGTGTGTGTGTGTGTGTGTGTGTGTGTGTGTGTGCGCGCGCGCGCGCGCGCGCGTGCACACATGCATGTGCATGAGGGGGTGTGGGCACACATGTAAGTTCATTCCTGTTGGGCAGAAGCAGAATCTGGGCTGTCTTTTATACCCACCCATCCACCCACCCACCCACCCACTCATCTATTCCATTTTGAGGTTACAAAATTGTGATCCTCTTAGCTTGTGTGTAGTCTAAAGACAGGTTTTGTAAGAAATACATAAAAGCTCCTATTTTATATAAAATAAATAAAATAAAATTTAAACTAGTTGTCAATGTTTATAGAAAAGAAATCCACAACCAAGTTTGTATTTCATATTTCTCTTGGAAAATCTTCACCAGGGCATCATCTGCTGGAGGCAAGGTATTCTGGGGAGCTAGAGTCAGTAGTGCCCTCTCTCTCTGAGACAGTGTATCTCTATGTATCTCTGGCAGCCTTGGAACTCCCTTTGTAGACCAGCTTGGTATTGAACTCACAGAGATACTTGCCTCTGCCTCCTTAGTGCTGGGATTATAAGTGTGCACCAGCATTCCTGGCTTCACTTTGGGCTCTTTTAACACACATAAGCTGTCTCCTGGGTTGAGTGTGAGTCTTCATGCACACCCTCTTCTCCTCCCCACCACCTGCCTTTCTCCCTGTCTTAACCACACAGCCTATCCTCTCATAGTCTGCCTAGTTAAAGTTTCCACTTTGTCTCACAAAGAACGTGAAGTGGATTGTAGAAACTGAATAATAGAATAAAAACGGATAAAGAAAAAAGGTTTCAGAAAGTGCTGATGCAATTGGAGTTTCAGACCATGTTGAGGGAGGAGAGCAGAGAATTTCTGGTCATTTGTTCTGAGCAATTAATATACTTAAGCTTTGAGAAGATCACATGCCTCAGTACAGGGGAATGCCAGGACCAGGAATGGTAGTGGGTGGGTTGGGGAGCAGGGCAGGGGGGAGGGTATAGGGGGCTTTGGGGATAGCATTTGAAATGTAAATGAAGAAAATATCTAATAAAAAATATTTGTATTCCTAGAAAAAAAAGAAAAAATATATACTTAAGCTATATATCAATAAAAGCTCTAAGCTTTATCTTATAGTTGTTCAATTAGTATGGAAAGAAAAAATATGAGTGTCTTAGGAGGAGGAAAGCTTTCCTTAAACCGCATCCCTAAGAGAAATACACTTAGCTGTTTCTACATAGACTGAGTTTGCTAACAAGGGGAAACAAAAACTGTGAATGAGAAAGCTAATTGCAAAATATATGCTTGATTGAGAAGTTCTTTCTTTCCAAGTAATGTGACCGAGACAAAATAGTGAGATAGTGTTGACTTTATTTATTTATTTATTTATTTATTTTACCTCTCTGATACTGGTAATACCACCAGGCGATGTCTAGGAAAAAGTAAGAAAACATTTTACCAAATCTATTCATTTCAAAAGCACAACATGTTTATTGTCATTGGAGAGGCACTCTGAGGAGCCCCTGGTCATCACCCATCTTGACCTTTGCAAAGAGCCTCTTCTCAGCAGAGCAGAGCCTGGCTCTCCCATCCCTTCCCCGCAGTCAGAACAGGCACCAGCACTGGGTCACTTCCCAGTGCTCACACTGCCAGCAGGGCTCATCCAGCATGCTCGGAGCCATGCAGTCATGCAGCCTGAAGAGATGAGGTGGCACGTGGTAGAGGATGTGGATGTGGATGGCTTCTGGGACATACCCTCATTGCAGAGTGGCTTTGAAGACACCCTCCACCATGAGAAGGCCCCATTACCCCTCTCTTATCTGGGATTAAGCTATGGATCTTGTGAGATAGTTTGCTTTCATCATCAACTATCGACGAAGCATCTGTTATTCTTCATGACAAGTAAACCGTCTGTTTCCTGCCTCATGGAGTTTTACAAGCTCAATAGTTTGGCCTCCCTCCTCCTCTCTTAAGTGTGATGAGCAGTCCAGGTGGAGCAGAGAAAACGTGCTGTTGGTGGTAAGACTTGGCATATTAGGGCGTGTGACAGAGTAGATAGATGCAGGTTAACCCTTTTACTGTGCTCTGGATGAAGCAAAGGAGAGAAACCAGATCTGGACTCCCCCCCCCCCCCACAAGCCATGTAAGCTGGGTGAGTCTGCGTTCCTAGGGAGCTCTGCTCAGTGCCTTCCTGCTGGCCTTTCAGGTCTATGTGCTGCTCAGCCATGTTTTCTCATGCGACCTCCTTTTTCCATTCCCTCCTGTCTTGCTGGCACCCTTGACCAAAGGTGTGTCAGACAGTCCAGCCAGCATCCTCAGTGTGTGTTAGTTCCCTCAGCCCCACAAACCCATCACTGGAATGGCTTCTGTTTACACTGCTCCTAAGAGTGGCAGTCCACACTGCTGGGTATGTAATGTTTCCTAGTCTGTGTCCATGGGGGACATTTATTTTACTGGATTTAGTTGCCTCCTTGATTACTCTGGTGAGGGGCATTTGAGTGTGAGTGAGTGTGTGTGTGTGTGTGAGTGTATGTGTATGTATATGTGTGTGTGTAAGTGTGTGTATATATACACTCATGTATCATGGCACATATATGAACATCAGAGGGCCATGTATGGGAGTTGGTTTTCTCCTTTCAGCACGTGGGTCCCGGAGAACAAACTCAGGTCAAGTTTGGTGCTAAACAACTTTACTCCTTGAGCTATTTCATTAACTCTAATGGGCTGTATTTAACATTGTAATCCCCTTCTCTCTGTTTCTGCGTCTGTGTGTTTGTCTACGAGTATACATATGTGCCTCAGGAGGTCAGAAGAGAGCACCAGATCCCTTGGAGCTGTAGTTACAGGCATTTGTGAGCTCTCTGGCCAGAGTGCTAGGATTCACGATGGAGCAGCAGGTGGGACTGACTGCTGAGTCAGCTCCAGCCCCATGGGATACATTTTTAGAGCAGTATTAGATTTGTAGAAGAATTGCCTAGAAATCACTGAGAAGTCTTCCTGTTAACATCCAATGTTGGTGTAGGGTACTTGTTAAAGTTGAAGGACTAATGATTGATGAGCTGATATCGATACATTAGTAAGAATGGAAGTCCATTATTCATATTAGATTTCAATCATCGTGCTTCGTGATTCTATAGGGTCTGACAAATGCACATCAAGGGTCAGTTGTTCTCGTATATAAAGAGAAATTTTACTGCCCTGCCTATGTGTTTACAAATGTAAATTGATCTTGTCTGGCCTGCCAGAAATGTGATAGATCCTGAAAGGAGTGACAAGATACAAAATCTGCCTACAATAGTCATGGTGGTACGGAGGCACACAGCAGTGAGCTGTGAAGCGTCATCGGCAAGTAGTCTGGATGAGCACAGGAGACAGGTGTGACAGATGTGCCAGGCATGAGAACTGGAGATTGACTCCTTGGTTGAACGTTCAATCAGCTGATTTCATGCACCGAGTTCCTACATTCAGATTGTTGAGAGAAACCATCAATAAAAGATGTATCTTCCCCAATTCTTGGATGCTATCAATGAATTTAACTTTTAGAACATGTAACATGTTCCAGCATAAACATGGCTACAGATAGGATACTGTGAACGCCTTGCCTCTAGCTCTTCATTGGCAAACCATTCCAGAGCAGCAGGGCTGTAGCTAAGAGCAGGGATCTGAAGGGAAGAGGTGAATAATTAATGCCACTTCCTAAAGGTACAGGACCAGATGGAGAGATGTCAGAGAAGGCTCCAGAGAGAGAATAATTTAGTTGAGTCTTATAGAAAACAGGGACAAAGCGGTCAGCATTTCTGAAAACACAGAAGCTAAGAGCTCGGATATGGGGTTATTTTGTAGCTGTGCTGGATCCTACTGAGAACAACTGGGAAGAGAGTTTTAAAATGTCTCCTCTCTTTGAAGGTGTTAAAGACATAAGAGCGGAGCCTGCCTCAAAGCAGGGCCACCCCCATGCCAGTCTAGATCAAGCTTTTCTTTCTTCATTACCTTCCTGAAGTTGAAGACTGAGCCAAATGTTTTCCATGTTAGAAAAGTTATGTTCATCATTTAATGAATATTTGTTAGGCATATTTAAGACAGGATGCAGGGGAAATAGATGAATACAGCAATAGACACGTAGGTGGTTTGGATATTAGATCAGACACGGAACTAAAAGCAACAGTGGATATATGTTCAAGAACACAGATTCTAAGACCTGGAGAATTCCATCCGAGAATCAGAATGTAAACAAAATGTTAGTTAAGCATTGTAGAATTGAGAATATATTACCCCCGATCATCGGCTCACCAGACTTATTTCTAAACAGGTGAAATGGAAATTGACTATTTGGTGGACAGAACAGGCAAGATAGAAGGAAAGAGAGAGGGAGGGGGGAATGGAGGAAGAGAATGTAGAATATATATGTGTGTGTGTTTATCTATGTATATACACATATATGATTAAAAACTCCCCCAAAGGATGGAGATAAATGATGCTAATAAAGCAATATTTGAAGAGACACTAAGGCCTTTTGAAGATGGGAGAAACATAAAGAGTCACAGATTCAGGACACTCCATAAACCCCAAGCAACATAAAGACAAAGAGAACCACATGGAAAACCCCTGAGTCAAACTGCTCAAAACCAAACCTAAGTATAAAGTCCTCAATGCAAGATGCTAATCATTAAATAAATAAAAAACCTTAACCCGATGCTGCTTGAAGGACGCTCCAGGCAAACATAAATGGAGAAATCCTGTGGTGGCTTAGTTCTATCAGGTACACAGGATGGTAAGATGAGAAGCTTTGGGAAAGATAAAAAGGTGAGAAGGAGGGTGAGAAGATTGGTCATCTAGAAGAATGGGACAACTCTAAGTCAGTATGAATTAACAATATCATTTCAAATATATTAAAGCAAAGACTGAGCAAAAAGGAAAAATCACCCTTCACCATCAAAACTGGAGGTTTAAAAGGTCTCCTCTCAGAATCAGCTCCTGACAGTTGGTGGCGGCAGGGGAGGGAAGAATCAATCCTTTTCAGGGGTCACAAGTGTGACCACACTTCAGTCCAGCGCCTCTCAGCCTTCCCAATGCTGAGACCCTTTAATACCGTTCCTCATGTTGTGGTGACCACCAACCATAAAACTATCTTTGTTGCTACTTTATAACTGTAATTTTGCTTCTGTTAGGAATTGTAATGTGAATATTTTTTGAGGCAGAGGTTTGCCAAAGGGGTCATCACCCACAGGTTAATGTCTACTATTCCAGTAACTATTCTAAAATCATACTGTGGGTTATTATTTTTTAAAAAAGAGTTGGTGTGTGTGTGTGTTGGTGTGTGTGTGTGTGTGTGTGTGTGTGTGTGTGTGAAGATTCTAAAATCATACTGTGAGTTTTTTTTTTAAAGTTGGTGTGTGTGTGTGTGTGTGTGAAGAGGGGATCTGGGAGGAGCTGGAAGGGAGAAATGAGGGTATGGATATTATAGAAATATATTGTACATGAAAGAGTAAATAAAAATATTACACACACACATCTAAATAGCCCAGCAGACACACACACACACACACACACACACACACACACACACATCTAAACAGCCCAGCACACACACACACACACACACACACACACACACACACAAATCTAAACAGCACAACACACACACACACATCTAAACAACACAACACACACACACACACACACACACACATCTTAACAGCCTAACATCATTATTAGCATAGGAGATCTGATCAATAAAACATGTGAACTCGGCCTCATTGATGTACAGTTTCTACCCAAGTGTCACAAATACAGAGCGTTCTTTTGCAGTGCATGAAGAACATTTACCCACACGGACCTTTCCTGGGGATCCGGAGCTAGTTTCCGTGAGGTCTGAGGCAGGACGTCTTTTGTAAAAAGGAATGAAGCATGCTGTTACCAATAAGCCAGAGCTCTAAAAAGTCCTCAGCATGGAACCAAGCATGCCTGGATAATTCCTCATTCTCTAAATCTATCGCATACTAATTTCTAAGTCACTCTGTCTCAGAAACACGTATGCGATCTTGCCCTAAAGCACAGTAACAGGAAGTGCCAAAACACGTGGGCTGTTGTTGGAGCAAGATTCAAAAGGAGGTTTTTGTTTTTTAAAGATTTATTTATCTTATGTATGTGAGCACACTGTCCCTGACAGACTAGAAGAGGGCATTGGATTCAATTACAGATGGTTATGAGTCTCCATGTGGTTGCTGGGAATTGAACTCATGACCTCTAGAAGAGCAGCCAGTGTTCTTAACCCCTGAGTCATCTCTCCAGCCCTTCAAAAGGAGGTTTTAAAAACTGAGAATAATTTCCATGACAAGGCATACAAACAGTACAGAACACCATAGTCTCTCTTAAAATCTTATTTCCAATGGTTCAGTATTCCCAAAACTATGTTGGGCAGAATAGAAGCCACATTGGCGATCACATGTGGTCATATGTTGGCATTCAAAATGTTTCCCTGTTCCTCCCCGTAGATACGTATGAGTGCTTTGTTCTGGGTGCATTCAGCAGTAGTTTTTGATCAATGGCTTGTTCCAACAGTCAGGGCTAAAGATCTGTTTCTTCACTTGCACACAGCAGAGAGGGAAAAGTCCAGTCTGGTTTAGCGACCTTAAGGCTTAAATTCTCACAGCTGAAACACTGAGGTGAGTGCAAAATCTACCCAGACACAAACAGCTCATCGGCTCTGATTTTTATAACTTAACAACAAGTCCCATGAGTGCCCGAGCTGAGCCTGATAAAGATTTTCTGAGTGTTCCAGATATTTTTCCCAGTCCTCTTGGTTCAATAAAACTCAAATCATGTTTTGCTTCAAGCGTTTGTTCTCTTAATCTTGAAACCCCTCCTGCCCTTTTTAAGCAAAATTGAATTTACACATTTCTCATTCATTTACACCTCTGTCCTGAAAACGTTTCTAAGAAACAGACCCATGGACACATCTTTACTTTCTGTTTCCGTTGGATGGAAGCTGAGGATTAGTGACCTCAAAGGTCTTCAGTCCAGAGCCTACTTGGGCTCATTACCCTTTTGCCCAATGGCGGGGCA
Organism: Mus minutoides; assembly: GCA_902729485.2. NCBI lineage: Eukaryota > Metazoa > Chordata > Mammalia > Rodentia > Muridae > Mus > Mus minutoides. The sequence goes on along the minus strand of LR749835.1, from coordinate 816,977 downwards.
CACTTGGTCTTCTGATCCACAGGGACTGAATGCGTGAGGATGAGCTTGTCACATGTCCCCTGCAGCTTCTGGGCAGGTGGTGCTTACTGCCAGAGGTTTCCTTTTGGAATCTAGCACAGCCCTTAGAAGTCCACAGAGTCACTGTATACATCATGACATCCAAGTTCTGTTTGTGACAGGAGAATGCCACATTCATTTAGTTTTTTGAGCAACTTTGAAAAGCAGAGGGAAAAGATGTACTTAGATGTCACTGTTGGGGAAGCAGGAGCCCTACCTATACGGTGCTTCTGGGCAAAGAGCTGGCCGTGTCCATCATGTCCCCTTCTCCAAGCAACACCTTTTGCAGCTGACCCTGTGGTGACGCTGCAGCTGAGACTTTGCGGCCTCCCCGGAGCTCATCAGTCACAGGCTGAAGTGTCTAGATGATACTTTAAGTGGACCATTTTGTCTAGAAAAAGTGCCTGAGATGAAAGTTTTGACAGTTTACTTAGTCTCCCCAGCAGTCTCTGTGGCTCTAGGGGGCAATTAGTCAAAGTCCAAATCCTACCACCAGCCAGCTTTCAGATGGCTGTGGGGAAGCCCCTACGGGCTCTCCTTTGGACTCAGCAGGACAGTGACCCTCATCCTCCAGCCTGTGGAGCTAGTGTGTTAATGAGCATGGCTGGCCTGGGTAGCAGACAGCAATCTTAAGAGCTACGCTATCCTTGCAGGAAATAACAGGAAAACATGGGTGGGTTTTTGTTTGTTTGTTTGTTTGTTTTGTTTTGTTTTTTCACTCCTCTTGACGATTCATTGTAAATGAAAACTCTTCAGGAAGGGTGGTGCTTCTTTTTTTAAATTTTTCTTCCAGTTTAAGATGGGGACATGAAGGAGTAAAGAGAAATTGAAAAAGAATTGCTCTGAGGGAGCGTCCAAGGGGATTCATCTCAAGTGAGCAGAGCATTTATTCAAGGTGGAAACTCATTGAATTGGTGAGGCGTGAACAAGCTGAGCAGTCGGACAACTTGCTAGGAAAAATGGTCTCCAAGTAGAGCATTAGCCTCGGTGGGTTTTTAAACGTCTAATAGCTGCTCTTGGGAGGGAAGAAAATATCACTTATTAATGTCCTTACTGTCGACATGTCCACCACAGCTCAGGCTATCAATGAGAAGTGAAATGGAGAAGATGATTCCCCGGGATAACTGGGCCCCAGCATACTGCCATTGCTATTTTAGGACATGTGACATATGTTTGGCTATCTCAAACCACTGTGCTGAAGAGTCAAAAGTTAATTTCATCCAGTCAGCCTAGTCCTTGTAATCCAAGATAAGAAGTCTTCTTCCTGTTGCTAGTGCTAACATCAGCTTCCGCACATCACATGGGATATCTCAAGCAGAGGAGTAATGGAAGGGAGCTGAGAGAGTGTCTGCTGTATCAAGTGCCTTGCTTAGTGGGTTCAGAGAGCGTAGTAATAATTTTAGAATTGATCTGATCATCTCACCGTCCCTAGGAGGTACACAGTTATTAGACTAATATGAGTTATAATCATATGTGCCTTGTGGCTGTAAATCTAGGTGAGATAAGGTCTGTACCATGTCTGTGTGCACAAGAGGTGCCAAAATACATAATTCAATTCTTGCTTGTATCATGATGGTGATTTGAATGGCGTTCTCAACAGCAGACTCCAATGGTCAGGTAGTTAGACACTGTGCAGGTCATGGTTATGCATATTTCCTGGTGGATCTAGTTAATTAAATGGACTTCTTTCCCATAAGGGGGGATTTTCTTGTTCTGCAATTTGCTCTGTTAAAAGGGCACATGATTGTCAGTTTGGGTTGGACACTGACTGGCTAACATGCCCATTATTGTCTTTATTAACTGTAATGGCTTTTAGCAGACGCAAAGACTCTGGATGGGAGAGCATCGAGACTGAAGGCGGCCATGGAACAGGGCAAGGTATCTATGGGTAATGAGACCAGAAACAGTGCCTGGAGCATTAGCAAATAGACATAATAATTGACAGCCATTGAGAAAATGTCCTGCCTTTTTCTCCCTGGAGCTTATCACATGGCTTCATGTCCTCTGCCCTTAATAATCCAAACGGTTATTGTGTGTATTGTTTTGGTCTATTTCTTAGCTGGAGAAGGCCACTGGACATTACCCTTAGCTGGCACATGAACTGCCAAATTCGGGGACTGCAGTCAGTCAGTTTGTATGAGAATGTGTGTGCCTGCCCAGAGGCAGGAGGCAATGTCAAGGTAGCATCCCTCCTTTCCAGGACTCAGTGTGGAAGCCTCTTAACTGTGCACTTAATAAATGAAGCCTTGGCAGACACACCTTGAATTATTAATGAAGTTATTCAGCTTTGATTGTTTCCTTCTTTTGGGGAAAGGTTATTCACTCAATGCCTTTGCTTAGACTACACAATACATCACAATTGGGCATATTTTATGTGCAACTTTATGGTGATAATAGTTCTGTCTCATTTAGAAGCAAATCAGACATTATGAACTTCGTGATTTATTAATATATTGATCTCCAGAAATGTCAGCACATCTCACATCTCGTCAGAGAGCCGGGAGCAATCATTGGAGAGCCAATAAAAATGTAAAATGAACCATCATAAAAAGAGAAAATACAGCCGGTTTCAAAGCCCTGCTGTCTTCCTAAATTGTTTCAGGACCCAGATCGTTACCACAAAGGCACCCCTACCAATGAAACCCAGACGATGGGGGGGGGCGGTATCAGGGAGGGTTCTGTCCCACTTAAATCTACTTTGAGTAAAAATAGAGTGTGTGGACTGAAATAGAACCCAAGGGGTGGGGCGTGGGCTTGACATGGGGGAGGCGCTAGGGCTGGCTCCCAGATGGTCCCTTTCTGTGAGGTTCTCCACTACACACACTACTTGCCTGCTGAGGTAACTTCAGGCAAAGCCCAGATTCACCCTGGCATAGAAAGATCTATGTTTACCTTGAGTGTGCCCCTCTACACCCCCTCCCCGTGTGCGGATCCTTGCAACAGCTTTGGAATCTAATCACATGCAAACCACTGCTTCTATTAGAGTGTGCCACCAGCGGACACTGTTCCCACCCACTCTTGAAACCTGACTGGAGCACATAGTAATACACTTAATGTGTATTAAGTGAAGAGCACTACTGGAATACTTAGTAAGCACTCAATATGTGTTAAGAGAACAGCACTACAGGAGCGTAGCAGGAAATAGACTAAGAGTGTTGTGTTACTCGTGTGGCCAATTCTGTAATTGACACTTTAGCTTGCAAATCATAGTATGCCAGAGCACCGTCATTAGCTCAGTTCTTTTTACTGTGAATTCCACCATTTATCTCACATAAACATTTGGAATGTTGGCTTCTCTAGAAATGGCTGCCATGCAAGGCCTCCATTCCTATGTGGCCATGCAAGGCCTCCATTCCTATGTGGCCATGCAAGGCCTCCATTCCTATGTGGCCATGCAAGGCCTCCATTCCTATGTGGCCATGCAAGGCCTCCATTCCTATGTGGCCATGCAAGGCCTCCATTCCTATGTGGGCACACAGGCAGCAAGGAAGTAGCAGTAAAGATTGGCCAGAACACACACACCTTCTAGTGAGCTCCAATCCCTGCCACTCATCCCCCCTTCAACAGGAAGTGCAGGGAGTGCGGAGTCACTGTGACTCATTCATATGCCCTGTGCAAAGTTACAATTCCTATCCAACAACGTCTCTCTCTCCTCCGCCCAATGCTATGTTTTTCCAATTAACTTTTAGGTTTTTGTGGCAGTCTAGAAGTATGATCAAAGTTTATCTCTTTGAGTTCCCAACCAACACAGAAGATTCAGGATGCCCTGGATAGACTCAGGCATGACCTTAGATATGTGCTTCTGTCTGCTTATGTCACATGCATCAAAACCAGGACAGACCTATGTATGGGTCCTGGGCTCAGGATGGGTTAGCTTTATGTTTTAGACTGTTGTGCTTGCTTTAGCTCCTGTGTGGAATACATTCGATTATTTCCATTTCACAGAGGAGGAAACTGAGGCTCAGAGAGGAAATAGACTATAAACTGGGCATTCTGGGAGCTTTGTTTACATCATTTCATGCAACTCCTTGCAGGTTTTCAGTATCACTATTACATGTTCATTGTTAGTCTATTTCTCAGTGATATCTTTTCATCCCCATTTCATCTGGAGACCCAGGGTCAGAGATATCCCAAAGGTGATAAGTGGAGAGCAGAGACCAGTCTCAGTACCTGCTGATGTCAGATGCTCTACAGCCATCCCGAGAGTCTGCTAGATCCATTCTCCTACAGCTGTGCTGTGTCTGTCTCACACAAGTTGTGGACCAGATTTCTCTAGTCAAGCCTCACTACTCTTGTGAATTTGAGGAACCCAGTCTGAGATGTCAGGAAGGGAGGTCTCTAACAGCCGCAGAAGTCCATTTCCCATGTCCCCCTCTGCCTCTGCCATCTATCTAGATTGCTACCTTTGTTTCCATTTCTTGAAATCCAGGCAGCCTTCACTTCAGTTAATGTGTCTAAAACCCAGGGCATTCTAACCATGCAGAGGGGTTTTTATTCTGCCTTCTATATTTGCAAGCTAGGGTCTTAGAAGGAATCTGGACTTGCCCAAGATCATAACACCGACTCTCTGGCATGGAAGATGAAACGTAGAGACATCATTCCAGCAATTCAGTGTTGAAAATGATAATACCATCAATTCACCATCCATTCACTGAATAATTTCCAAGTCTCTAGCAGATGTCATCCAGACATTATTAAATAAGACAGTGGCCACCAGGCACAAATGTGGTGTTGGAGCCCTGATAGAAAATAAATAGGGTTATAAGACTGGAGAGAAACAGGTTGTGGGGGCACTGTAGTATACAGGGTAGCCATGGAAGGTAAGATGGCAGTTGGGTGGCCGTGAGCAAGAAGAGAAAGACTGGGACTTTGTGCCTAGATATCTCTGAGCTTGAATCCCAGCACAGCAGAACCTGAGCAGTCATTTCTGTCTTCCCACAGTCAGAGGGTGCAGCAGCAGACAGATCACAGGGACCTCAGCCTCCCAGTCTGAAGGTCAAGGCGACCTCTGTAAAGAAGGCCTGGCATCTAGTGGGCGCTGCTCTGGTGTCCTCCCCACAAGGAGGTGAAGCCTCCTTGGGGGCATAGTTTCCTGCTGGATGTCTTTGCTGGGCTGTGAGTTGGGTGAGACCTAGGGTAGCTTACACAGCATGAGTAACCTGGGATTCAGCTGGAGGGCTGGCTGGAAGCCTTTTGTAGTTCAGGAGGGTGGATGAGCCCCAGATTAATTAGCCATACGAAGCTGTGAATACATTAGTGGGTCACAGGGCTCTGAGGCTATTTAATCTGCCTAGTGGTCTGTAGTAGTAAGTGCTGATCCTGGCATGATGCTTTCATGGAACTTTCCAGATGGAGTTCTGCCCTCAAGTTTTCAATCCTTCTGAATGCCTCACAGGGAGGGTAGCAGGGCCTCTCAGCATTTAGTCCTCAGGTAAGCTCACTATAAAGCTTCGTTTGGGATTAAGAATCTTTAAAACTAAGCCTCACATACAAGAGACAGCTTCAAGTCATGCTAAGCATGACACCTCTCTAGTGCTCGCAGCCTACACCTTCACTTCAAGTTCTAAAGCCCTTCTTCACGAAGACCACATCTTGGAGGATTCTGTGACTGGGGTGGAGATGTCTTTCCCTTCAGTCTGGTGTGTGTGTGTGTGTGTGCACGTGCGCTGTGTTTGTGTGTGCGTGTTTGCTTACACTTGCACATGCACACACACATACATGCCTGCCTGCATTCCACAGTGTGTGTGTGTGAAAGTCGGAGGGCAGCTTTGGGGAGTTAGCTCTCTTTCCATTGATTGAGTCCCAGGATCAAGACTCAGGCTGTAAGGTTTGTCATCGAGTTACGGATTGGCCCTGTTTTAAAGCCACAGATATAAATTGCATTGAGAATGGTTTTTCCCTCTGTGTCTGTGTCTGTCTCTCTGTCTCTGTCTCTGTCTCTGTCTCTGTCTCTGTCTCTGTCTCTCTCTCTCTCTCTCTCTCTCTCTCTGTGTGTGTGTGTGTGTGTGTGTGTGTGTGTCTGTGTCTGTGTCTGTGTCTGTGTGTCTGTCTCTCCTGTGGGGGGATAATAGAAAAATCCCATGGGAAGAAGGGTTTGGTACTTCTGGGTTTATGATGTTTTTATTGAATAAAATACCACACTGTTGTGGTCACTGCTGCTTATTACCATCAGCTTTTGTGTCTTCTCCTCCACAAACTTCTTGGCCCTGTGACTCAGTTTCCTGGTGGAAGCAGATACTCTGTGCAGTATCCTCGGTACTGGGGAGGGGGAAGGCCAGGTAAGGAATAAAGAATGACATTGTGGGTAGAGAGAACAGCCTTTGTAAGGACTTGAGGAGGTGGAAGAGGAGGAGGGAGAGGAGGAGGAGGGGGAGGACGGACAGACTGATGAGTGATGGCTAGTGTGTCAGGGATGGGGTCAGGTGGCATGTGTTTAAAAAGAAAAGGAGGTCCAGAGGAGAGTCCTGAGAAGGTCCAGAGAAGCCTTGTCCTGTCTTGTCTTGGACCTAGGAGCCATGTTTGAAGTTCTAGCAGCAGCAAATGGCAAAGCAAGCCCCGAGTTGGTTTACGTGTGCTTTGAGAAGACCATAGAGAGCCATGAATTACAGTATTAATCACTCTGTGAGGTCTGTGTCAGTCACAGGAGAACTGTGATCTACACCGCCCTTCCTCGTCGGCTAGAACTTTGTAGAGCTGGCTTTTCCAGGCTAGCTCTCTGCCTGAGGGCTTTGCTTGCTCCCTTTGCTGGATTATTGCAGCAAAGGGCCCTGATGAATCACACAGGTCTGAGGCCCTCCACTAGGTCCCAGCTCTCTGAAAGTGAGGGCAAGGGAAAGAATATCCATTTCCTCTTCTCAGTTAATAAAAGCTACAATCTGAGGTATTTGAGGTTTCAGCTAGGATAGCAAAGGGCTTGAGAATCCCTGTTTCAGCCTTGGCTGGAGACCTGACTCCGTGGCACTGAATATTATAAGGCTGAAAAAAAAATCTCCCAGGACTGAAATTTTTTTCTAGCTAATCAGTAACTTCCTCCTTTACTCTCATTTTAGGTGCCACATGACCCTGTGCGGAGAAATAGGTCTCCATAGTTGTAATTAAAATGTAAAGATTAAACACGAAGAAAAGATGTGATTTTTATTGAAGCAAACTGGAAGAAAGTATGATGTAAGGAAACCAGGTATAGAGACTCTGGCTGCTATTTGCAAATGTCATGGAACAGTAAACACATGTCTCCCTCCTCTACTATCATATCATATCACATCACATATCATATTACATACCACATACCATATTACATGTCACATAACACATATCACATATATCATATCACACCATATCCTGTCACATATCACATCACAGCATATCACAGCATACCACATGTCATATTGCATATCACATAACACAAATCATATATTGTATCATATCACATAACACAAATCATATAACATATCATATCATATATCACATCACATCATATTGTATACTGCATTACGAGTCTTGCATTGCTCTATTTCTTCTTGCTAAGATATGTTGGCATGTTGGGGGAGTGGTTATCACTGAGGGTTAGGATTACACATGACTGTTTCCTTCCTTCTTGCTTAGGTGTGTTTTCTAAATTTTCTGCCTATGATTTCACTTTTCCAATATGAAGAAATCCATAAGAGCCTTTGCTTAGGAACTTCAAAGGCAAATGTGGAGAATTCCTCAGCCCCACTAAACCCTGGAGGGGCAAAGCCTTAGGCTTGGGGTACATCACTGCAATGCAGGCTGGGAAGCCAGGCAGTTAAGGGCAGAGCTTCTGGCTTAGATATCCTCTCTGATGCCACCTTAGTCACCTGTGTCATTTCTCAGCTTGTGATCCAACATCTTGGAGAGGGTATGGCTTATATACACATTGCCAAACTCTTATGGTATTGTAATGAAATACTAAGAGAAGATGCCATGGGCACAGGGTGTTAGTTAGTAAGTGTTACTCAGCTAAATTCTTCTCTGCTTTGAGAATGCAGCCTGGCTGGGAACAGTGGACCAGGCAGGGGAACTGACTCAGAGGAGGACTTCCTGAGACAAAGGGGACTGCCGTTGGAGTGCTGATCGGGAAGCTGCTCATCACTATAGCAATGAAGATTTCAGTAGTGTGTGTCATATGTTACCTCTTGTCACCTCCCTGAAACCCCGTGAGCAACATGCTACCACTCATTATAAAGGAAGAACCCACAACTTAGGGATACAGGGTGATCTGCCCAAGGCCACGTAGCACTCAGTAGATCTGGATTCAAATCCAAGCCAGCTTGATGTCGAAGTCCACATTGTTAACGGCTGTAGTCACTGAGCAAGTTGCATAACCATATGTAATGATTTAAATCCAAACATATTCACTAGATGCAACCTGGCTTGTGGTAGTCACTGCCCCCCTCAAAGCCTCAGTTTTCTCATGAAGACTATATATGATGTAGTCCATGGCTCACAGTCCTCAGAAGGATGAAACATGAAAGGATAGGAGAACCTGAGCAACATCAATGTCTGTTCACCATGCAAATGTCCCTGGTACCCTGGCTGGTCCATGAGAGGTCATGCTTACAGTACTTTTTTTTTTTTTTTTTAGGCAGTGACTCCAAGCCACGTTGCTGAAAAAGCAATTTTTTTTGCTCTGGCTGTGTGGATAGATTTTTAATATTTAATTAGAGAGACCTTCTGCTTGGAGAGAGGGCAGGACTTGTTATTAAATCCTGCTGCTTGGTCTTTCTCACTTGCCCGTGGGATCATTCATTCATTTCCAGTCACACAATTTAATATTGCAACAGCTAATGGGGAGATGTTGATAATTTGTAAAAACTGGTTGGTCCCGAGGCTGTGGAAGAAGCCCCTCCCCTGGGCCTGCTGTGTGAGCCAAAGCAGATTCTCTGGAGACCAGGGCTTCTGAGAGCTCCATGTTCACTCTCTAATTGCACTTACAGGGTGCCTTCTGAGTGTCAAGTGCCATGTCAGGAGCCGTAAGGATTAGAAGGATGGTCATGGTACAGCTGCGACCCCGAGGTTGGGATTCCTGCATGCATTAGAACAATAGGCTCTGCCAGCAGATGTACAGGCTCAAAAAGTCTCCTTTGTCATTTCCTAAGCACAGCACTGGGAATTAGCCTTCTTAAGATTTGGTTCCAAGGAACTGGCATCTCTCCCTAAGACTTACTTCGGGAGTATACCAGCCTCCAGCCTGTAGATTGGACCCTGGCGATAGATAGGCTCCCTGTGTGAATATGTCGAAAGGTCTTTTGGAGACAATGAAGAGCAGATAACTGTGGAGCATCTAGTGACATTGGCGAGCCTAGACAGACATGGTCTTGTTCCCAGAGTCTAAGACTTGGTACATGAGGGAGAGAACCCAAGAATAGCAGGTGTGAAGAGTTATAACGTTGGGAAATATTGCAAGAGTATGTATTGGCACTGTGGATGGAGTAGCTGAGATCAGGGAAGTGTAGGCACATAGAGAGTACCTAGGAAGTAATGATGGGGAGGAAATTCAGAGAAATGGAACTTAGAAAATGGGAAGGGGTGTATGTGTGTGTGTGCGCACGCATGTGCGTGCTAGCACATGTATAACAGGGCAGGATGATTCTGTGTGTGAAGGGAGAACAAGAGAGACTTTCAGAAACCTCCTCTGCAGATGCATGGGAGCAGAAGGAAATAAGATGCATTCATATCTGATCCTGTCTTCACTCTAAAGCCTTCTATGGCTCCCATTGCCTAACGGAACAAGGTTATGCTTTTGAACACAACATCCAAGCTCCTTTATGACCTGCTTGACTTTCTCTCTCCTACCCATGTCACCTTTCTCCTCTTCTCCCTCCCCATCTGTGCTTATTGCTTCTTCAGTCTGACTCCCTGGTTGACACCTGCACACTCTGACCCTATGACCGACACTTGCACACTTTGACCCAATGATTGACACCTGCACACTCTGACCCAATGATTCACACTTGCATACTCTGACCCAATGATTGACACTTGCACACTCTGACCCAATGATTGACACTTGCACACTCTGACCCAATGACTGACACTTGCATACTCTGACTCTCTGACTGACACTTGCACACTCTGACTCTATGTTTGACACTTGCACACTCTGACCCTATGTTTGACACTTGCACACTCCGACTCCCTGACATTTGCACACACTTGCTCATGCTCCTGCCTCCCTCTGGTGCCTTCTTCACTGGGTTATTTCCAGATCTCCAGGTCTATCACATTGTATCCTGCCTCTCCATGGCTCCACCCACAGAGTCCACAGTTGAATGGTGCTTTCTCTAGTCTTGAAACACTGTAGTATGTGCCCAGACCTATATTGGAAGCACTTCAAATGTTCTTCATGGTTCTGAGTGTGAAGGGGAAGGGAAATAAATCTCAAAGTAACTTCTCAGTGGAAAGCTCTGTGTCAAAAGCATTTCATACCCTAAATTCACCAAGCTTACAAGGATTATTTTATAATTCCCACTTCCTCTGTCACGAAAGCTTGGTTATTAGCTGTCAGGCTTATACACCCTTGTTTCCATCAGCCTAGGGATAAAATGTGTGGCTCATTTGGATGCTAGAGAACGATAGGACTATCACGTCAATTCCTTCCCTTTGATGATGGGGTGAACTTTGAAGATTAGAGAGAGCTTGGAGTTTCCCCAATCAAGACCTGATCTAGTTCTGTTTTACCATTTAAAATATACCTGTTTTTAATGTCTTCATATAGGTGTTATCATTATCACTAGTCAACTAGATGCACCCAGAAAGAGAGAACACCAATTAAAAAACAAAATACCTCCATCAGATTGGCCTTTGGCATGTCTGTAAGGCATTTTTCTTATAATTGGTAATTGATGCAAGAGGACATTAGCCCACTGTGGGCGGCTCCATCTCTGAGCAGGTTGTCCTGGGCTGTGTAAGAAAGGTAGCTGAGCAAGCCAGTAAGCAGTGTTCTTCCATGGTCTCTGCTTTAGTGCCTGCATTCAGCACTTGCCTTGGCTTCATTCAGTGCTGGTCTGTAACTTGTAAGCAAAATAAACCCCTTCACAGCCTCAAAGAAACAAACTTGCACGATAGGATACTGAAGACAAACCGTCTGTGGTTCATTGGAAAACATGTCTCAGGCTCATTAAAAACACATGAATTTTTATAGGATGGCCATATCATTCAAGATTGCCAGCCAAAATGCACTAGCTATTATTAATTTATTCTAATAGACATCTTTCTTACAGATTAGCACTCTAATTACTCCTGGAAAAGTGTGCAGCTGTGACGTGAGACTGCTGATTAAAGTGGTCCAGAAAAATAAATCGAAGTCTTCGGCTGAGAGCACTTCAGCCTTCTCCCCGTCTTCCAACAATAGCATCTGTCATCCTGGAGGGCCAGGTAGATTACCATTTGATCCTATCTGCCTGAGGAGTCCGAGGTTCAGAAGTGAGTCCGGGTACTTCACAGTAGGCTGCAGCACTCTGCAGTAGGCTGGGGTATTTTATAGCAGGCTGGGGTGCTTTACAGTAGGTTGGGGTACTTTACAGCAGCAGGCTGGGGTACTTTACAGTAGGCTAGGCTATTAGTGGTTCCTGCAAGGGTAGTATGCAAAAAGCACAGGGATGAAAGATGTGAGGTTGAACATCTTACTATGTGTTTCTTGTAAGCCTGCATCTTCTTGTTTTCCTCTAGGTCAGTAGTTCTCAACCTGTGGGTCACAGTCCTATTGGGGTTGCATATCAGCTATCAGATATTTACATTATGACTCACAATAGTAGCAAAATTACAGTTATGAAGTAGCAATGGGATAATTTTATGGTTGGGTTCACACAGCAAGAGGATGTGTTAATAATGTTGTACTACAGGATGGCAGCATTAGGAAGGTTGAGAACCACTGTTCTAGGTCATTCCTAGACCTTTCTTAATGTGTGTTAATCCTTCCTCCAAATAGAAAGGTGGCTGCCACAGTAATATAGCTACAGAAGGGGAGCTTAAAGGGTTTTCTATGTATTTACTAACAGAGCATTCATTTACATGTCAGTGGAGGCTCCGTTGTGTCAGTGTGTGTATGTTCTGGGTGAGTGAGCCTCTCCTGTTGAGGGGGAGGAATGAAGTGAGCTGGCTGCTGAGCCTAGGGACTGGACTAACTTTAATCTTAACTCTGTCACATACTTTCTGTGTGGCTTCACTACTCTGGTGGCATTGCCTTATTGTGCAGGACACTTATTTCTCAGGCCCTTTCGGGGGATACTAAGTATGTAAGAAACCAGGTACTTGTTTCCACAATATGCAGAGGGTGGGTGGTATGTTGTGGTGCATTTCCTGTCCCTCTAGTCTACCTATGTGTAAATAAAGGTAGGATTCTAAACCTTCTAGACATTTGTAGTCTTGATGCCTAGGTGCCAGCCTGCCTCCATTAACAAGATACAATGTGTATGTCTGCTGTCCCATTCCCAAGAATGTCAACAATACAAAGAACGTGGGCCAGCAGGAGTGACTGAGAGGACAGGGGACTGGGATGGGAAACCTGGGGTCGGGCTCCAACCCGCAGTTCTGGCATAGTGACTTCCATTTTCTTGGTCCTCATTACCTTCTGCTACAAACCCCAGAAGGACACTGGGTTTTCTGTGTTACCACCACTGGTTGGCTCTCTTTATTTTCCTTTTATTAATCAGTTATGAATCCTGTCTGGAGTATGGTCTCTAAAGTCGTTTGAACCTATGCTATTTTCATTTTATATGAATTTTCTCTCTTAGATAGCGAGTTTCATTAAACATATTCATTTTGTGGAAAGTCAACATTATTTTAATCAGTCCTAATCTACTTCTCTTAATCACCTAATTTCAGCATCAAAAATTGCTCAGCATTCACACTTGTTTAACAAGCCCATCAAAGCATCCATTCCCATCACATTCAGATGTTAGCAGAGAAGACAGAGGGCCATTTATTGAATGGCTGCCTGTAAAGATAAATTAGATTTGTGCTTACTAGTCTCCCTCCACTGCCCCAATAATCCCGGCAGTAATGTGGTCCCCCATTCTGCCATCCAATGCGCCAGCTCTCAGAGAGCTGGAGCAGGGCAGAGTGTCACCAGAGTCATTATTCACCCTCGTGTCTGAAAGAGATCACACTTCCGGTAATTCTGTAATGGTGGTGTGGCTTATGCAACGTGATGATGATTGATGTAACTCTGGGATGTGCTTCTCTTTCTGCCCTCCCCTTTACCCATCAGTAAGATGAAGTCATTCTGTCTGGAGCTGCTGAACATTGAGTCCCTGCTTCACCGGGGCCCGGGGTGGGTTCACACTGACACCCTTGCTTTATCTGAAATATTTCGGAAGAGGTTTGCAGACTCCGGAGGCCTCTGGAGGTCCCACCCAGCAGTTGGCTGGGTGCTCTGGGGGCAGAGGGATCTCGTAGGATAAAGCAGGCTAACAGTTGTGGCTTGGTGGCGACCTGGATGAACAGCATGCTGTATATTTAATGCCAGGCATGTTTATTTGCCTCTGGCCAATGAGCGAGCTGCATGCTTGGGGCTCTTCACTTAGGTGGTTCTTGGGGAAAATTGAGGGCATGTATATCAAGCAATTTTTGAATTATGGCTCTATTAGCATCTGTGAATGTCTCCCTGGGGAAGCCAGAAAAGCTCTATTAGTTGAGCAGTTTAAAGCAGGATTGGAGGAAGCAGCGGGGGACTATCCCATAGGGAGCAATAATTATAAACAGCAGTTCCATGTAAACAGGTCTTAATGTGTTTTCTATATTGAATTCCTGAGAGCGAGGTCTTGTGGCATTCCAGTGCCCCCTCCAGGGCCTCTCCCCTGCACACTAGCACCTGGGGGCCAGTTTGGGGAGATGAAGAGGAGACTGGGGTGGGAGGTCTGGCTTTCCAGGTGCCAGGGCCTGATTTGGCCACGAGCTGCCCATGGGCCATGTGATAGCAATGGCCACTGGGAGATTGCTTGAAAGTGGCGTGGGCAAGCCATCCTTCTCTTTGTGTCTCCATAAAGTATTGTAGATGGCATTAGGACTGAGTCAGGGTCTTATTCAGTGTATTTCCATTAAAAGTTCCAAAATGCTGAAGGTGGGCCCTTCCACTCCATTTACAGAAGAGTCACTAGGGAACAGATGGCAGAGCTCTGTCTGAATCTATTTTATTATAAAATTCTCATTATAGGGTTATTTCTGTAAGATCAGATAATTTCTATACATTTCAAGGTCTTGTGTGGCCAAGCATTCTTTGAACCATACCTTGTCCACGCAAGAAGCTCAAAGGTCTCATTTTGGATTTTCAGAACCTCTTTAACTTATTTAGACTATAAACCCCTGGGAACAGAAGTCTTCCTCAGTAGTTTTGTGTTTTGTGGCTGATTCTAACTCCTATATTATGGAGGTTAAAGACCTGGTCCCAATGCATGAACACTAGAATATCATGTGCCTTCTTATATCAATGAAGGAAAATTACGGGATCATGAGACTTCAGGGCTGGGCACACCTCACATTTTGTCTGTTGGTTTTCAAACTTGCATAAAGGTCAACATTCTTCAATGGAAGGAGATCACGCATGGGAGCTCAGTATGTGTGACAGACAGATAACTGGTTGGGTTAAAGTGGAATATTGGGAAGTTGAAGCTTTCCTTCCCCAAATCTTACAAACTGGTCCTAAAGGGGTATCTTAGGATCAACCTGGATACCACTGATTTAACTCACACTGCTCATTGCACAGCTGTAAAGTGATCCCTAAGTGCCCAAGGGTTGGTAACGAGGGAGGAAAGCCAAAGTCTGGTAGATATGAGCAAGAGGTATTTGTGTAGTATGGGTATTGGAGTCTTTATTGGTGAATTTTGAAACATTTGTTGTGGGCCACAAACGCATCCAAAGGTATTAAAAAATATATTGGTGAGAAATCTCCATTCAGTCTAACCACTCTTCATTCATTCATTCATTCATTCATTCATTCATTCACTCATCCATGAAGCACTTCCAGACCACCTGCTCTGTGTTGGGTTGCACACACGATGCTTCTTCAGAGCCAGCTGATCCCCTGTCTACAGGATAAAGTAGGCTTGCAGGTTTTCTTCAAGTTGGGACCTAGCCATGGAGCAGAACAGAGAGTGACATGAAACAATGCAAAGGTCCCACAGCAAGGTTCTCCTACAGCTCAGCTCTAGCTCAGCCGAATTCTGCTTGGGGCTCCTAACTCTCATTTCTGCCTTGAGTTGACATCTAGATTTTTGTTAAGGCAATCATTGTACTTGAGAAAGGCTGAGCTCTGCAACCCAACCTGAGTCCCAGCTTCCTTCCTCCTTCATTGTGTGGCCCTAAGACAGTGGCTGCAATTCTTTGTGCTTTGTGAGCGAGATGGGGGAAGAGATGGTGTTCACTTTTCAAGAGTAACATTCCTCTGTAGTGTGTGTGTGTGTGTGTGTGTGTGTGTGTAAAACTCAAGAGCAGGTAAAAGGGGACACAGGGAGGGTAATTTTTGATGTTGACAGACTAAAAGTAGAAGCCAAGGAGAGGATAATTGGAGGCCAGCTCTAGGGTCCATCATAGTAGGGAGTCCTGAGAGTCAGGGTAGAGGCAAGATCTTGGGATCTTGGGGCTAGAGACTGAGAAGAAGACAGATGAAGAGAGGTGAGGTGGGGGTCGAGAGGAACAGCCCATGCATAGCCTAACTCTCTCCTTTGTGTGTTCCCTTGAGAGAAGTAAAATGACAGTGTGACTCACTCATTGTCAAGGATGGCAGATTGGTGGAGAACTGCGCTGAACACACTAAACAAATGAAAGGCTCCAGTCTACTGAGATGGAGCTCCCATCCGTTGTTGTGCACATCTGGTTCAGCTACAGTGCTGGTTTGTCTGGGAACTGTATCCTGGATACAATTCAAGTGTGGGGCAGACTACTATGACTCTGGTTTGCCATGAGAAGGAGTTCCTGGAAAATGAAGGCTAAGTGAACTCCTAATAGGAAATGATTACAGAGAATTACTTATACATTAAGTAAGGCAGAGAGCACCGTGCTTACCTGAGGACTGGGAGGCTCTCTTGTTAACCTCTCTCCATCCCTCTTGGTATTACCCATCTCTTCCATCCCTGCCATGTTTTCTGTCTATGCTCCTTGTATCTCTCACCTTCCTACCTTACTTCTATGTTCCCCCCTTCTCCCCCCACCACTGGAGATGTTATGAACATACTTGGTAGCTCTCATTTTCTTCCTTTAATATATTTATATTGGTTCCTCTTAGTGGAAGAGGAACCAATCGTCAGGTGCCAATCCCATGTCAGTAGCAATCTGCCCATGATTCCTAGCATTTGAATTAATGTAGCCTAATATCATGTTCTCCTGAGGATCATGATAGGATGGACCTACAAGCTTGGCATTGTGGAGCTGGAGAGACAGAGAGGAAACAGAGACACAGAGGGTGTAGTAGACGTCTCACTTTGTATGGTAAGGGGTTCCTGAAAAGATTCATTATGAATTCATTGTGTAATTAGATATAAGTAGAGAGGGAAAACTTAGAGCAGATTAACTGAACAAGTTGTTTCTATTTCTTTGAACAAAGTCACTCTGGTTCAATGCAGAACCTCTTGCATACATCTTTCTACTTTTTCCCATCAGGATTTATGATCTTTGACAGCAAATTAAAATCCACAACACTGTATCATGTTTGCTAGAGTATACTACAAAGTACTACCTATCCTGCTTCTCCATAGTCCGGTCCCATTTGCCTCAGTTTTAGGAGATTCTCAGCTGCAGAGTAACTATGGGACAAGCAGAGACACAGCACTTGGTCAGTTTGGGTGTCTTCAAGCCAAATGGAAAATAGAAGTCTTAGGCATAGGTAGCTCTCAGTGTCCTCTGGAGATGGGAAGGGCTGGGATGACTTCTGAACACAGGACATTCTGCTGGTGAAGGAGAACGGGAGGAGGTGCCTCCTGCTCATACACGTAGAGACATTGGCACCACCTGATAGGATCCAGGGTTGGCCTCAAGCTGAAGGAGATGCAGGAGGAGCTTCCTATTTGCCTTGGGATAAGGGCGTTTGGGGGGTGCATCAAAATGCTGACAATGTGAAATGACAGCATAATGAATACACTTGGTAGACAGGATGGGGAAAGAAGAAGGGAGGGAAGGTGTCCTTGTTTTCTCACATCCTGGAGAAGCTGGGTTATAGACACGGCTTAAAGCAAGCAGACAAGCAACCAGGGCTAAACATAAACATGTTTACAATATGGCTACATCTTCAGACGCCCTAAAAACAGGCAAAGGGAAGAAGAAACAAGAGGGAGTTTTGAGGTTGCAGAGGAGAAATGTATCTGTGTTACTTTGCTCATTAAGAGTTTTTTTTTAAGATTTATTTTTATTATTTAAAAATGACCTGTATATGCATGTGTCTCTGTGTGGGGTATGTGCACGTGTGAGTGTATATGCCAGCAGAGTCCAGAAGAGGACGTTGGATCCCCGGAAGCTGTAGTTATAGGCAGTTGTGAACTGCCTGGTGTGTGTTCTGAGAACCAGACACGGGTCCTTTGCAAGAACACTATATACTTTAAACCACTGAGCCATCTCTCCCATCCAGGGAAAGGGATATATTTTTGCTATGAGGAGTTCGGCTCGGCACACACTGGATATGCTGTCTTATTTCTGGCCATCACTCTTAAGGTAAATCTCTGCAGTCCCTCCTGTTGGTGCTGACAGGAGATCAGACGCGCCTCCTCATCTTTCCTCTAATGCTGAGAAAGTGTAACCTGAGTCCTTATGTTACTAGCATTCTGGATCAATAGGCCTATCCATTTCTGAGCTTTTACGTGTGTGTATTTCATTTCCTATTCTATTATAGCAAATGAAGAAATGCTTTAAAAGGCTTAGGCATTATTTTCCTAAGGCTGTCAAAACAAATTATTACAAGATGATAGCTAAACTAGTAAACATTTATGCTCAGCGCAAGAGGCCAGAAGTTCAACATCTTATGTTGAAATGAAGGAACTGCCAGGGCCATAGCTTTGAGGGTCTCCATAGGAATTGGTTCTTTGCCTCCTCCAGCTTTGGGCACAGGAGACTGCCAGCACCCTTTGACTTATCGACACATCACTCCAAGCCCCGTTTCTGTCTTTATCATGTCTGTATCTCAACTCTACCCGCCTTTCAGGACATTTGTACTGGCATCTGGGACCCCACCCAAGTCATCCAGGATAATCTCATCTCAGGCCCTTTAGCTGTGTCACATCTGTAAAGAACCTTTTCTTTTAATATAACTGACACACATTCCGGAGGCTCACAACTGGTCTCTTTAGGCAACCACTATTCATCTTTCTACAAACCTGCTGTATCAGGTCATGAAGATTTTACCAAGAGAAGTAGCCTTGATGCTCACTGAATGGATTAGTAACACTGTGTGTTCCAGGCACAATTGAAGCATAAGGATATCGATATTTAGACAGAAGAAACAAAGTCCTGAAACAAGCCTTGAATTACTTACTTACTCCATGGTCATTCTGTATGAAGAGGGGAGCTCAAGTCTCAATGTTTTTTAGACCTATATATTTGGTTCATCAGCAGTATGTCATTTTGTTCATATTGTAGGACTGTTCTGACAATCAAGTCTAACACTGTTTGGATAGTCTATGACGTATTAGACAAAGGATACACCTATAAATAGTGGTTGAATTCAGGCACATATGATGGATGGCAGGCTTCTTAAGAACCTCATTCAGTCTTTTCACTATCAAGTGGGTATAGCAAGTCTCCAGAGTAACAGGGAAACAGTACATGTTTCTGCTCTACAGAATGCATAGGAAATTGATTCAAGGGCCCCAAAGAGCCTGGATTCTCATTATTTCCCCAAGAATTTTAATTATTGTTGCTGCTATTACTTTTGGTTGAAGCTCTTTTATAGCTTGTGTTGCTAACAATTTCATGAATGAGTTATAGGGATAAAATAGAACCATCCTTTGTTTAGGCAGATGTAGGATATGACTACAGGGGAACCCTGCTTGAGACACACAGATGTATGTCTTGCTATCTTACTCAGCAAGCTGACCTGGAATAGCAAATGCCTTCTCAAGTTGCTATGTAGAACTCACAGATGTGGCTACACACGACTCTCCAGGAAAATAGTGATCTTAGCTGGTGGAGATGAAGTTATTGGTAAGGCTGGCCCACTAAGCAGAATGTGAGAAGCAAGACAGCTAATGAACTGATAAAGCTTTCTGATCTTCTAGAATCTGATCACCTGCCCTCACCCCAGCAACATGAAACTCTTGATCTCCTCCATTAGATGAAAGTGATAATGAGTTCAGTTGGTTGGCAGGCACTGCAGTGAAAGTATGTATGTATGCTGACACAGCATACAGGAACAAGGTATTTCTAGGATTCTTATTTGGGAAACTTCTATACTAACTGCTCTGCCAATTCTTCCCTGTCACATCCATGGGAAAGAATTATATTGCCCAAGGACATAGCCATTGCAATGCCTGTTTTTTTTCCTAATGAACACTACATTCTGTTTATTAGAATGCTTTCAGGTCAAAGAAGTGTGAATCACAGAGGAAGCACAGCTATAGGTAGGAAGGTTGGCCCTGCCTCAGGTGTCTTTCATTGAATTCTCTATGCAGCTATAGGGGCACGACTGCTGCTGTTATGAATTGAATTACACACACCCAATTGTTATAAATTGAATTGCATCTTCCCAAAAGGCTTATTGAAGTTCTAACCCCAGCCCTTATTTGGAAATAAAGTCTTTGCAGATGTAATGAAGTTAAGATGAGATTAGAGAGGGTCCATGACACAATGTGACTGCTGTCCTTATAAAAAGAGAGAATGACTGTGTGAAGACAGATGCACAGAGGGAGAAGAGACTAGGTGGAAGCTGAAGTTGGGGTCATGCTGCCAGAAGCCAAAGGCTGCCCTGGAGTACCATAAGGTAGAAGAGGCCAGGAAGGACCCTCCCCAAGATGCCCCAAACTCTAGAGTTTGCTAACACCTCAATTTTGGATATCTGGACTCCAGAACCATGAAAGAGTACCCCTCTGTTATTTTAAAATGCCTAATTTATAGTAATCTGGTATAAAGCACCCTAGAAAATTAATAGAACAATATATATAATATATTATATATTATGTTATATTATATATATATATATATATATATATATATATATATATATATATATATCAGTATATATAATAAATGAGGAAAATGAAAGAGAGAAGACACGTCTTGCTGAAACTCACAAATAATGCAGGGGCACCCAGAGTGGGATCTCAGCTCTTCTGGACCTTGTACCTGACATCTCTGTGCCACTATAATGCTGCCCCTATGAGAATATATTAAGAATGAGACTAAGATCATTAGAGAGATTGCTGATGCGTTTCATAAAGGTGTTCTACTCTCCTTAGAGTGATTAGAGTGATTATGTCCCATGGATTCCAGAGCCCTTTCCTGGAGATGTATTTTCTCTTCAGTATTCATTCCAGTTGGTTAATGGAGCTTGTAATGTCATATGCACTCTGAAAATGACATCACACAGCTGACTGGGACATAGGTTTCTAGACTATGAGCTCATCTGTGCTATAGGCTTAATAACAGATGGCCAACCTCATCTGGACCAGCTTACTCGCTGATGGTACATCATAAAGCAGAATGTGGACCTCGAGAGGCAAGCACTTCTTCCATGCCATTGTGTCTGTGGAACTTTAACTTTTCTCAATCTGTCTTCTTTATGTAAAAGGAATAATGACTCCTGCTTTCCAGATTTATTTATTTATTTTCCTTGGAGTGCTACTCTGCGCAGGTTTCACTCTTTCTCGAGTATAAAAGCACTTAACTACCCTTGATGCATTGTAGGTGCTGAATATATGCTCACCTCCTCCTTTTCCTTCATGCGGGGCTCCTAGCAATAGCACTAAATGTATGTCCCTACTTTTTAACTTTACCCCCTCCCCATTTCTTAAAAGTTAGTTGAATGACTGGCATCCTTTCGGGCAGCAAAGCAGAAAGGTACAATCTTTAGAAGCACCGGTGGGGGCGGGGAGTTGGATGCTTTCGGATGCCAGGAGGAAGAACACAGGGGCGTTCCTATGTCCTCTGTAGCCTCATGAGCAAATGGACAGTATATGCGCTCACTTACAGTGTCAGTGGCTACTCTGAAGCTCTGAATAGGGCTGATACATGTTCTACTGGGATCCGTTGAACAACAGAGACATTATGTGTCTGTTATGGATGGGTCAGCTGAGTTTGTATCTCAGATGGAATACACTTAAGAGACCAGATCTCTGTGCATGTCCAACTATTCTTACAGACTTTTAAATTTCAGGTGTTTTTTAAAGGAAGATATATATATATATATATATATATATATATATATATATATACACACACACACACATATGTGTATACACACACACACACATATATATATATATATATATATATATATATATATATATATATATATATATATATATATATATATATATATATTTTTTTTTTTTTTCCCTAAATGTGCTTCAGCTTTCAACATCTAGGAAAATTAGGGTTATAAAACCATTGATTCACTACATTTTTGCTAAAGCTAAAATAGCTTCTAAATACAGGCCTAACACAGACAGCCCAGTTAGCTGGGCTGGCTGAAGCAGAAACTAGGTACTTAAAGATCAGCTACCACTCAACCCACAGAACTCAGCTAAGAGAATTAGATCTAAAATTCCTTGGAGGAAAGATTAAAACACACCAGACAGAAAAATTCAAGGCACAGATTGTGTCTGTATTGTTAGTTTGTGTGAGACAGTCTCACTCTGCAGCCCCGGAAGGTTTAGAACTCATAACATAGAGCAGATAGTCTCAGACCCACAGAGATCCATCTGCACCTGACTCTGGAGTGCTAGGATCAAAGGCACATGTCACCACATCCAGCTGAAGACGGAGACGGAGATTCTTAAAGACCAACTTAACCAGGATGAACTTGAGCTAGACTCTCGACTCTCTTTCAGGCACTCAGTCAGCCGAGCTGGTATAGTCCACTCTTGATTCACCTCAGCTTCGACTGGTATTTTAGCTAGTTATTGACATACAAATCATATTTCATTATTATGCAGAATTTAGTCATATAATGCCTGTTGGAGGGGAACTTCTGCCCACACTATGCAGTTACGAGAGGATACATACTGAATACCTTTGCATATACTTTGTATATGCATTGGTGTAATTGTAGAAGGCTGGCATTGTTTAATGCTCACCAAATTTCAAGTCTTTCCAGGGGCTTAATTTTATGGGACAATAACCAAATAGAGAAACTATATTAGGAACAATATATCACAAGAAGGAAGAAAAAAATTAAAGTTCCTTTAAGTTTGAGAAACTTGCTACTAACTTTCTTCCATGTGGCTTTTATTTTTTTATCTTCAAAATGACCTAATTCAATTGTTTAAGACATCATGAGACTATATGGTATGTGTATATAGTATATGATAATCAAATCTGGTAGTTAAAAATTACATCATCTTTAACATGAAAATATTTTGATTAGAGCATAATAGTTACACATGTTAAGGAGTATGGCCTGATGCATATATATTATTATGCACTCGAGAGCAAAGACACACACACGCACACACACGCACACACACACACACACACACACACACACACACACACACACACATGCATCAGGTAATCAGCATTTTCACTTCCTTGCCATTACTCAAAGGTCACATCTAAGTACCAAGTTCTTGTGTTGTACAGAGCAATGCAGAAGAGCGCAGTTTGAAAAAAACCTATTATATATTTTATGTATAACCAGAAGAGAGGAACTCAAGTGCTCCAAACCAGTACTAATTTTGCAATCATAAGCAATGCTGGTGACTCAGATTTATAGCTACATTCTCATTAAGAACTAGAAGTTAAAGTCACAGCTGATGAAGTGGTTTTACAAAGGTCTTTATGAGGGTTGAGGGTTAGGGAAAGGAGCCAGTGTTTCTTAAATGCTTTCTAATTGTTAGGCACCGTGATTAGCATTTTTCCTCCCCATAATCTTTTCAGCTGCTGCAAGTTAATCAACATCATAATGACTTTTAAAAGTCTTTGGCTTCTACCAAAATATGCATATTTATCAGACACCTTCAGGGAGAAGGAGTATGCACTTTGCTCCTCACATTCAGCAAACAAAAACAAACCGCGGACCCAAATGCGCGCCGCTGGCACTGATCAGTACCGCGGACAGCACCAGGAGGGCGAGGGGGAAGGTTTGTGCAGGCGGTGCCACCTAATCTCCCAGGACTCCTGTGCTGTTTTCCGCGTACTTTTTTTTTTTCTTTCTCTAAACTACTTCCACAACAATCTAAACTAGAAAATACGTTCGTACAAAACGAGGACGCTCTGGGGCTCGCTTACCGTCCGACAAGTCAATCAGCCCGAGGTAGTGCAATAGTTTCAGAGAGGAGCACAGGACCACCACTATTCCCAAGGTCTGGAGCCCTTCGAACTCGCCCTGGGTCAACATCTCTGATACCGGGTAGGCAAGCAGGCCACGGGCAGGCATTTAAAGCTAGAAAATCGCGCTTCTTTGCCGCTGTTCCAAACGCAGGGTTATTTCCACCAGCCTAGCTTCCTCTCACTTTCTCCCTCCCTCCTGTGTACTCCTCCCTCCACCTCTCTCCTCCTACCTTGCAGTTGCTACTTGTTTCATGGTAATCTTTGCTTTTATTTCCCCGTTTCCTAAGGTAATTTCTCCAAAGGTTTATCCAGCCTCTAAACATCTGCTAGCTGAGAGAAATAATAATTGGCAACACTTCCCAGCATATTCTCTGAAGGATTCAGGGAATTGTGTGCTAGTGTATACCGTTTTAAAGACAAAAGACATTGATTGCTTCAGATACCAAACCCAGAGATGAAAGTTGTTTCCCTTTCTCCTTAACAATTTGTTTTTACTCTCCTAGTAGAAAAATCAGACAAGCTGGTACAGGAATACAGGTGATTCTAACGTTGACATCATGAAGTGGCTCTGGAAATGATCGCCAAGAAAGTTATCAGAAACTGGGCACACCCACAGTTACATCTGTCTTCTGGCAGTCCTCCAGTAGTGTCAGGAGTTAAGTTGGTGGCCAGACTGAGGTGTGATCCCAGGGCTTCAGTGAAAGAGCCAACCCAGAAATAATATGGGAAAGAAGAAGAAGAAGAAGAAGAAGAAGAAGAAGAAGAAGAAGAAGAAGAAGAAGAAGAAGAAGAAGAAGAAGAAGACGAGGAGGAGGAAGAGGAGGAGGAGGAGGAGGAGGAGGAGGAGGAGGAGGAAGAAGAAGAAGAAGAAGAAGAAGAAGAAGAAGAAGAAGAAGAAGAAGAAGAAGAAGAAGAAGAAGAAGAAGAAGCGGCAATGTGTTCTAAATGTTCAGGCTCTGTGCAAACTTCAGTCTATTCTTACACAGAATGCCAGCAGCAAACATGTTGGGGGAAAGTATTCAATGCACTGAAGGGGGAAGGCTGGAGACCTAGAGTCAAGGACGACACCTGCAGGATCCTGCATCTCCAGGAAGCTCATCCTCCACTTCTGTGGATCAGCTGACTTCCATTGAGAGAACAGAGTGAGGGCAGAGCTTGGCTAAGTGATAAGTGATGTCTGAGCCAAGTCTTGGAGAAACTGTTGGCAACTGTGTGAGGATGAGCACCCTCTGGGACTGACAGCAGGAATGCAAAGATTTAATTTTTTTTTGTTGTTGTTGTTCCAGGATTTTTTGCTCGTAGGGATGCATACCTACGTGTACCAATATGGACAGACATAGTCTTTGCTCACTTAACTATAGCAAAAAAAAAAAGGCTGAAAAATCTTCCATGCTTTTCACTGAGGTAATGGCTAATCAATAAGGCATCAGGGAAAAGAATACTGTGTAGCCACTAAGACAGTAGTGAACATCTTCGTATCTTTAGGTGCTGGCTCTAAATATATATTATTACATGGAAAAACAATTTGTTTTCATATCACCGTCTTAACATTGAAAAAGAGATAGGCATCTCCTAGCATATACAGGGAATATTTCTACACGGATATAATGATCACTGACAAATCTGGGTGCCTCGGAAGAGAACTAAGGGACTGGATCAGAGCGTGACCCCCATTGTTGAGGTTTTCCTCACATATCTGTAGAACAAATTTAAATAATAGTAATAACTAAATGTGAACAAATCGTCCCTTCCTTTTCTTATTTTAAAAGGGGGGAATAGTCTACATGTCTCAGTTTTATGTGTCCTTGTTCAATCTCACTCATGTCTGGACAATGGTATCCTAGAGGATTATTTAACTTTCCGTTGCGCGAACAGAACACGTGGAGCACTTTATAAATGAGAAGCTTGCTCAGCTCCCACTCCAGTTATCTGCATCTCGTTGGCTCTGGTGAGGGTACCAGAGTGACAGCGTCGCAATCAAAAGTGTGTGTGTGTGTGTGTGTGTGTGTGTGTGTGTGTGTGTGTGTGTGTGAACTAGAAAGTTCACATGGCAAGACCCGAGGCGAGAGACTGGACAGCCAGTGTCGCTCTTAATATAAGTTGTTTCAGAAACCTTTATGACCAAAGTCTCCTCATTCTCTTCAGACAGCATTAATCCATTCAGGAAATGAAGCCCCTTTGACCCAATTGCTGCCTCCTAGACCCTAACTCTTAAAGGTTCCACTGCTGGGGGGGGCCGAGCCTTCAGTGTTGAATCTCGAGGAGCCAAACCATATCCAACCACAGCTCCTGGAGTCAGCCTGTCCCATCTTATAAAGCTATCAGTTTTCAAAATTAAAAAGATAGCGTGGCAGAAACGTTAATACTCCAGAAGTAAGTAAGCAAATGTTATACATGAACATTCTTTTATCTCTCCGCTGCTCCTGGTAGTCTACTAGACACCATCATGACCTTCCAGATTCCATTTATCCAGAAGGAAACCTGACCAACTCGCCTGTGCAGAGCCTTTTTTGATTAAGCATCTTTTCTACCCTCTGTGAGCTAGCATCTGTGACCCCCACTGGGATGACAATAGTTGTGGGAGACCCCCAAGTTTCTGGGAAGTCAGCCCTTTGTTCTGACCTCCTTAGCTTGAGCACTGTCTGCACTGTCCCTTCCCCTCCCTTTAGTGCTTCCTCCTTAGTCACCCTTGACTCCCTAAGATTGTGCTGTTCTGCATACCCTGCCTCTGCCTGCTTCATTGTTGCAAACCTGTGTCTGTATGCTTACCACTTAAGATGCGTTGGGCAGATGGCTCCATCTTAGCTCCTTTCCTGGGCGTCTGCCCTACCCCCCACTTCCACTCATTTCCTGATTTGACATCACACACATTTTCACTTCCTGCTGCCACCAGGTATTCTTGAGTGCCTGCAAGATGCAGGAAGCCAGGTTTAATTGCTTGCCAAGTCCTCTGGGAATGAACGGTGCAAAGGACACATGGTGGCTCCACTTTCTGCTGCCGTGTAAAGGCTAAAACCATCCAAGAAATAGGCAGAATTTCCCTCTGATTGTCTCATAACCTTACAGTTTAGGAACATCAGAAATATCAAACTACTACTTCCAAGAAACTGCAGGAAGCATGCAGCACTCTTTTCCTCATTTCCAGGAAGATCAGAGGGAAACTCCTGGAGAGAGCCCCGCTCACTTGAATCCAAGGTGGCAGCATCCTGACCTCCAGCTGATAAGAACTGTCTGTGGTTTGGCATTTGTGAGAGTCTCATGATTCAGGGACTCTAGGAACGCCTGCTCACGTCACAGCCTCTGTACAGAGCTTCTTACTCACAGCCCCCCTTTAAAATTTCATTTTTCACTTGATGAGAAAATTTTGCTCTCACTGGACCATTTGTGAAATTCATTTTGCAAACTGCCTTTTCTTGTTTCCAGTGGATTATAAGGTAAACCTGTTTACACTGGCAATCTAAGCATGCATGAGACTTGATGATTTTTTTTCATTAATTTGTCCCAAATTACTATTTTTGGTCAAGAATTTTCACCTTGCTGACCTTCAATCTAACCGACACCAACAGGTTGTTTGTCATAAGAAACAAAAGTTGATCCTGGGAGACACCCTGGTGACTATCGGTTGCTGGCACTGAATTTCTGACTTCCGTTCTGACTCTGACTCATAAAAGGCTGGGTTCTGACATAGTTGTCCTACTCTCACAGGTGGGTGGGTCCTGCCATGTTTTGTGGGGTCACTCAGGAATCCTGGAAATCAAGATGGTGAATTTCTGACAAATCATCTTAGAGTCCCTGGGTTTGATCTTTCACTGTCACCTTGTGACATCTGGGTGACTTGGGTCCTCATCTCCCTTATGGATCCATACTGTGGCTTGCAAGGTCTAGCTGCACACTGTACCACTGAGCTATAGCCCCAATGGTCTTAATGCAACAACCACACGAGGGAGAACTACAAAATGCTTAGCAAAGTCCCTGCTATGGTGTAACATAGGAAGCCAGACTGACTGAATTATGTTTTCTCTACCTTCCCGTTGGTCCCTGAGCCTTCTCATCTCTGAAGCAGAACTGACAAGTCACAGCTGTGTTCTGGGGGACAGAAGGGGTACATTTTAGACTTCTCCTGAAACTTCCTGTGTTGTTGAACTTCCGATCTTCAGCTACAACTCCTCCTTCCAGGCAGATGTTCTCAACTGAGAATAATTTGTTGTTGCTAAAACTCCGCCTGAGAGTCTGCCCCAAGCAGTCATGAAATCAAATTCTATTTTAGCTTCTTACATCTGCATCCCCAGCTAGCTTGCTGCTCTGTAATCTGAAGCTAATGTAGGGACCCTGTGGTTCAGTGACCCATAGGAGGAAGCCATTCATTTGGCTAACTGAAAACACAAACAATTCTCCATCTCTATGCTCTTGACTCAACAAGGCTGCTAGCATGTGGCTTCTCTGAGTGGTTCTCCAGCTCTTGGGCCACTGAGACACTGTTCAGTTGACTCCCCCCACACACCCCACTCAGGTACTGTCTAAACTTCATTTGGATAAACTAATTTGGTAGGAGCCTCATTTTCTGGAATGTTCTGTTGCAGTTGGTATAAATATAATGCCAATAATTGCACCTGCAGTTTTCTGTTCTTTAGATGGTGCAAAAGAAATGAAAGAATCCCTCAGAGCAGCACCTCAGAGCTCCTGATCCAGCCTGAAAGCAAATTATTTAACTGCAAAATGGTTATGGTTCAGAGAGAAAAAAATCATTATTATTCCCATCACCAGTCAAAATGAGAAAAGTATTTCTGAGTTCTTGAGCCTACCTCTTTCCTTGGTGCCCTTTTGGGGGCACAGGCGGGGCTTGTTTAAATTAGTTTTCTAATGATTATGGTAATTGTGTAATAATATAGTAATGATATCTCCCTTTCTTCCTACCTCCCTGTCTCCCTCCTCCCTTATTTCTTCCCAATCTCTGTTGTTTCCTGTCCTCCAAGTTCTACACAGAGAATAGAACAAGTTTTACATGGTGGACAGACCAAGAGAAAAGCCTTATATTCACCAGAAAGTTCACAATGTCTTTTTATTTGCAAATTACTGTTTAACTCTTTAAAACTCTTTCTGCTTTTCAATAAGTCCTTGTTAAGAACCCGTTGTGCCATGGTTCCTAATTAGCTTTTTAGTTAAGATACCATGCGGTCTGTTGTTCAGTTCAGAAAGCAAGGGCAAGGGCTACCTGTGTAGGGATTTCCTGCAGCAGGCACCTCGCTCCACTCTATTCTGGTTTCCTCCTTTGTCTTAATTACTGCACCAATTAAGGTGGTCTTCATTGGTGTCGACTTAACTGCAGTTTTAAACAGAGGCTGAAAGGTGCCCTTAGCTCGCAGTCCCCTGTCAGGATCCTGTCTCTGGGAAGAGCTGTCTTGCTTTAGGTGGCTTTCCTTGACTCTGGGCTGGCTTTCCACTCCCATCCTGTCTCCCATTTCCTCCCCTACTCTCCCACAAACTCACTCCTACCTCCATTCCCATTCCAGCCTTTAGTAGCCAATTCTCAACTAGGATCTTATTTGATAATTGGCCCCATGGTGTCCAAGGAGAGGGACAGGTGACTACTATCGAGAAACAAACGTGCTGGTTTCTGTCCTTGGAGTTTAGGAAAACCCAAAGGGAATATCATTGCAGGCATTTGGGGAAGTGAATTTGGAAGGACCCTGGGCCTTGTTTTCAGGATCTCATGTCCTTTGGAGTAGTTCTCCAAACATTTAGCTTGCAATGCATCTTCTCCCTTTCCAGTCTCTTGAGCATCTGCCTCTCCTTCCTTGGCTCCAGGCCCAGGAGAAAAGCTGTGGGTTCTGGCTTAAAACAGACCAGAGAGCAGAGCTCTGCTTCCACTAACAGTGAAAGGCTCTAAGTGCAAGCATCAGCAAACACCCAGTGTTTGTGTGGATCTTCAGTGGCCCTTTCACGTGGCTGTTGTCAGTTGAAATAGAACCAGCCAGTAATGTTTAGATAGCTCTGGATAGTTTCCATATTTCCTCCTCTGCTTTCTCCAGAGGGCTCTGGGATCTGTCAGAATTTCAGCAGACATACCAAGGCAGTGCGCTCATTTGTAACCCAGCATTAACGATCTGGCTAAAGCTAATTAACTGTGCCCCTTCTCCTCTGTCTCCTCTCTTCTCCATTTCTTCCCTCTCCTTCATTTCTTTCTCCATAGGAAGAAGTCACCTGGGACGCTGGAGCAACCAGGTGCACACAGCAGCCCCACAGTATAACAAAGAACACCCCCAAACGTGTACAGAGGTGAGAGAGCTTGCCTTCCAGAGAGCACTGGGAAGATGACTGCCTCGTAGGTGTGTTTTCTAATTCACTAGATGCTGCCAGTCACCTTCCAAAGCCATTTCCCTAATGGACACTTCAGTTAGTAACCCGAGGCTTCAAAGGATTGTAGAATGGCCCAGACTAGAATGGCCAATGACAGGACACTAATAATATTTTGACAAAGACACAGATGCTATATCTCCCCAGAGAGGATACAGCAAAGGAAGAGAAATCATATCTCTCAGTTAGAGTCATTTGCCAATTTCTATTGTTTGCTGGAAACTACAGCTTCTGGAATCTCCTCACTGGGCACATTGTCAGCAGAGGGCTGCACAGCTTGATGACATAGGCTCTGAAGTCAGATGGAACCTGCCAGCAGACCCCACGGACAGTAATTTACAATCTCGTGCTTTAGACTAGATATCTAGGTTCCAGTTTCCTCATGTATAGGACGGAGTCCCTGATGAGCCATATCATAGTGTTGTGATGGAGATAAAGTGACAGGTGACCTGTAAGTATCAGGTTTGCAGTCAACTTCCTTATAGAACACTGTATATCTGACAGCAATGATCCTTTTATCTTGAGGGTGTCAAGTTGTCTCCCTAAGATCTAAGACTCCTAGGTCCATGGTAACAATCTGGACCCGAGGAGCAGGGCAGTCCACAGGAACTACTAGCAGTAAGAATCCACCAAACACGTGGAACAACAAGTTTAATTGGTTGCAGAAGCATCCAGTCATGCAAAAACTAAAACCAATACTGCTATGATATCCCATCCCCAGGGACCTGCTGTACTAGACAAACCAGAATGACCGTGAATCAGAACACCAACTGCATGCATACTGTGATTCTACAGTCCACAAACAACTCATTGTTCATTGGATTAGAAGTGCCCTCCTCTAGAGATTTTGCTGTCAGCCCGTCCACCTTGTAAGACAACCCAGTGAGACCTGCAACGTGGACCGTCGCAGCGTGGAATTAGCAGAGTCCAAATGAACAATGCCTCCCTTCCTGCATCTCATTTTCAACAGAGTCCCCCGAGTTCTCCTCCATCCCCCTCCCTCCTGGGAAGACATTTGTCTTCAGAGGTTGGCAATGAGGCATTTGCCAGTACACCCGTTCTGACATATTTTACATATGCTCCAAGAAGCAGAGGCTAAATTACACTGGTGAGTTATTAAAAACAGCTCTCAACGCTATTATTATTTATTGCGTTTCCAATCCTCAGCAGCAGCTGATTACACTGCTTAATCTTGTACTTTTTAAAAAAATTTTTCTCACCCTGAAATGAATTCTCCCTGCAATGCATGAGCAAGGTCAGCCATACTGAGCCCCCCGAGGAAAAGACAACTTAGGTTCTGTGGAGAAGTATCAGTCCACCTTGGTCTCCCCAGAACTGGAGTCCCCCACTTGAAACATGAGCACTCTTCTCTTCAGTGTCTCCAGAGGGACCTCCTCAAATTCGTGGTCTCATGGCCAGGACCTTCTACCCAGTCTCTATGCCTGCCATCTTTAGCTGCTGCTGACAGCTCTCCATGCAAGGCTTCTCCCTGCCTCCCAGCCCCTCCTTCCCAGGCTGCTTCTCTTCAAGTACTGGTCCCCGTCCTCCAACTTTCCAACGTGGGGTCTGTAGCTGAAGCCCTGAGTCTGCCTGGATATTCTGGGCCAACATCTTTTCCTTTCAGGTTCAACTTAGGGTTATGGTCTTTGTGAAGCCTCCCCAGTGAGGAGTCAGAGGTTTCCTCCTGCTTCCAGGAGGCCCCATGCTTATGGCCATTGTAGAACATGACACATTGTGTTGTTGTTGAGTAGTCCCATGTCTCTTGTCTCAGATGATTGAGAGCAAGATAGAGCAAAGTTGTTTAAGTTCCCAGCAAGCACAATATAAGTGTTTCCAGGATGAAGAAGTCCGAAACTGAATGCAGTTTATGAAGCAGGAAGAGCAAAGCTCTTTGTTAAAAATTAAATTTATTTTAAAATTTTTTCTGTGTTTGTGTGTATGAAGGTGTGTGTCTGTGTGTGTTTGTGTATTTGTGTCTGTATATGTGTACATGTGTATAGTGTCTGTAGAGGCCTGAAGAGGTTGGTTGCCCTAGAACCAGAATAACTGGTGTTTTAAAGCTGTCTTATGTGGGTGCTGGGAACCAAACTTTAGAGTGTTTTTAACTGCTGAGCCATCTTTCTGGCCTAAGTGCAAAGTTTTTGAATTTGGGATTAATCAATTAACTAATTAATTAACTAATTAATTAATCCATCCATGTAGTACTGAACATCTTTTATGAACCAAGCTCTGTGTTAAGCATCACAAATTCATGGTTGAATGCAAATGGCATAGTGGGGGAGACATCATGACTCGAGTCATGGAGAAGCTACATGGTTATCAGCCGTGACAGTTCTGTGAACGAAGCTATGCAGAGCAGTGGTGACATAAACTGTAAGACAAACCTTGGCTGGGAGGAATTGGTGTCAGGAGTTTTATTCCATATGTCTCCCTTGAAGCAGTATTTTGAGTTAAGAGTGGCAGATAAATAAACAGTAACTAGATGAGAGTTGAGGCAAGAACATTTAACCAAAAACCCATGTAAAACACATGTAAAGGACCTGAGGAGGTTGAAGTTGAGTTTAGGTGTTTAGGAGTGGATAGAGATGGCGGAGCCATGACAACAGTTGGTCAGGCCTCTGCATGCAGGCTCAGATGTACAGAGCACCAGAGACCATACCAAGGATTTCTATTTGTAGGCTTAGAAAATGGGTTTTAACCCCCATCGTGTGTGTGTGTGTGTGTGTGTGTGTGTGTGTGTGTGTGTGTGTGTGTGTTTAGAATGTCCATGAGAAGATAGAGAACAGTAGGGATACAGGGTATACAGAGATTGGATAGTATGCAATTACAGATTACTTCCAATGTCTCAGTGGCAAGGTGGCATTAGTGACATGGAACATGTGGAAATAGGTAGCCTTCAGAGATCATTATGGAGATACCTGGGCTATGTGCCCTGGTCAGAGACCTGCCCCAAGATTCCCACTTCAAATGTGATGTGTGAACGAAGGCTCAGTACATCCAGAAACCTCAGCATTCAGGAAGTCTCTCCTTCAGAGAGAGAAGGCCCTGTGGGCAGTGGCTAAGTTCAGACTGGCTCTGTAACAAATAGATGTTGCTGTGGAATAAAGAGCCAGAGAACCAGCTTTGACCTGAAAACACTGCTTCTAACTTTTTTTTTTTTAGGGTCAGGGAACTGACACTTAAAGTTTGTACATTTTGCTTTTAGCTTCTATATTTTGGAAGAGTCAAATGAGCTTCATAGAAGATTTGATTTACTACTTTAGGAAAAAAAATAGGAAATTGGAAAATCATCTGGTTTATCTCTATGTATCCATCCATGAATTCATGAATCTGTAAATCCATCCATCCATCCATCCATCCATCCATCCATCCATCCACACATCCATCCATCCATCCATCCATCCATCCATCCATCCATCCATCCATCCATCCAATCACTATTCAGAGAAAACAATACTGGAGGGTAGCCTAGAACCAGTTTGCTGATCTCTGATGACGTACATATTTTTTCCTGGTCTACATCTGTCCATATGACTTAGTGTCTGTCCACTGTGGTGGGGGTAGAATTAGGTTTATATGCACCCTCATAGTTGTGGTCTTTTAGCTGTTGGGTTGCTGAATTGGAGCCCGAGGCAAACCCTGCATTCTTTCCCCTTGATTTAATTGGCCCATTATTTTAAACTTTTGTAGATAAGGGAATAAAAAGTCAGTAGAATACTGTATTCATCACACTCAAATTAATATGCTTCATTACTACAAAGACAAGGATCATAGTCGCAATATTTTCTCAAAACTTTTAATTGAACATAGCACTGGGGTGAGCAGACTCGGAAACCACTGAGCTCAGATGCTGTTTTTCACTTTCTCGAAATGTGTGTGGTTTGTGATCTGCTCATCTCATTAGTGTTAATTATGAACTGAAATAAAATGGCATTTAACACTGTGCCGAGACTTTAATTAAAGCCAAACCTTCATGCCCAGGAGCTCTCTGAAGTCCAGGATAGTTATCCCAAAGCGGCACAACCTTCTCCTCTGCAGTTGGGATCTCCACACTTATGCTATCCCCTGCTACTGGAAAGGAGCTCCAACCAGCCTTCGCCTATCCATTGTCCACTCATTATCTATCCACCATCTATCTATCATCTGCCACCCATCCATCCACCTATCTCTTTAACAAATAAGCTTTAAATTAGTTCTGGGAGAAGGAAACCAATATTTGTTAAGTGTTACTACATACACCAGTTTAAATACATTATTACAGTCTAACACAACACCAGAACATAGAGACATTTAAGCAGTGCTAGAGAGTGGTGGTGTATACATTATCTTTCTCAACACATATAGACAGTCTCATTTAATCCTCTGAGTGAGGGGAAATTGTTATTATATCTACATTACAGGAAGTGAAACTGAGACTCAGATTAGGCAATTTACCTCAAGTCATATTGATTCCATGTTTATCTCTTTTACAGCACTGACTTGGAAAGATTCTTCTGGTTTACCTAAATTCATTCAATACACACAGATCACAATACACAATGGTGGCCATCACTAAGGTCTGGGGAGAGCTTAATCTCCCTATTCACAGGTTCAGATGAGTAGGCTGGTCAATTGGATGGTATAGTGGATTCTGAGAAAAGGAAGCAGGGTGTTTGTGGGGCTGTAATACTGGGGTCACATGACCTGACCCAGCTTGGTGAAACAGGGAGGACCAGTGAAATAATTTCAAGTCCAGCCATTCAGTCACAAGGGTGACCATCAGGGCCCATCTAGCTAGACTCTAGGACATCCTGCACACACAGCATGTCAAAGTCAGCCCTTAGGCTGTCCACCATTGGCTGATAATGCTGCGTGTTTACAATTGCTTCCTCCCCTTTGTAGGTCCCAAGCCAAGCAGGAACATTGCACCAGGTTCCTCTCCTGCACTGCCCCAGCCCCCAGTATTGCTATTAGAGGAAAGTAATGCTTTCTGATATGCCCAGGAGATTTGTAGGGATGGCTGACTAGGTGCTTACATAACAACCCTCTGAATGACAAGAACAGACACAGGAAAGCCCTATGTTCTATGCCAGACAGCAGAGTCACCACTTGGACCCAAGACTCTTGGCTCTAATCTAGGGCTGTTTCTTTTTCCTAGCAAAGGTCTGTAGGACACTCCAGAGATTCCCCCACAAGGCTGTGGTTAGTAAGTGCTTCCATCTTTGGGGTGTTAATAACAATGTCATAATAAGAACAGCTTTTACTTGGCAGGCCTTCTTTCCCACCCTTTATAAACATCATCTTACTTGATCTTTGGAGACCAGGAAAGTCAGGTCAACCATGGTTCATAAAGAAGTATGTCCACCTCTTCCTGATGGACATTTCCTGACTCTTAGCCTCTTGGACCTGTGAGGGAGGACTCCAAAAAAACCCAGGGAACAGAAAGGTCCAAAAAGATCCACATGACTCCTCTATTCTAACCACAGCTATGGCACAGATGGCATCTATGGGGATGCCCTTGGGTCTGGCATCAAGCAGGAAAACATGGAAAGGACTTCTCAAGAACCAGTACCTAGGGGCCGGAGAATTGGCTCAGTGGTTAAGAACACTTGTTGCTCTTGCATTGGACCTGGGTTCAGTTCCCAGTACTAAGCTCCCCACCATTGTAACTCTAGTTCCAGGGCATTCCGCGCCCTCTTCTGGCTTCTGCAAGCACCAGGCATACACACAATGCACTTATATACATTACATACATGCAGGTAAAACATTCATACACATAAAGAAAGGGGGTGGTGGCAAGCATCTGGCAGAAGAACCTGGGGAAATACCCCAATTGCCAATGGTGGATTTCTCTGCCCTTGTGTTATGAGAAATATTTGTTTTCATCTTTGTTCCTCCAAATACTCGCAAAACATGTTTCACAGTGGATAGAGCTTAATTTCTTACTTAATAAAGGAAGCAAAACAAATGGCAATCCATGATGAAAACTAATGCAGAATTGGGTTCCTTGGAGAAACAACTGACTCCAGGGATTTGGCAGAAAATATCCAAGAGGGGTTCAGAGCATTGTGTGGTGCAAGAAAGGAAGGAAGTTACTACACACACACACACACACACACACACACACACACACAAGGTTGGGGATTTAGCTCAGTGGTAGAGCGATTGCCTAGCAAGTGCAAGGCCCTGGGTTTGGTCCTCAGCTCTAGAAAAAAAACCCAAAATAACAAAAAGATCACAAACAAACAAACAAACAAAACCAAGGTAACTGCCACTCATGCATGCGTGCATGTGCACACACACACACACACACACACACACACACACACACACCCCTCAGTGGCAAAGTCACACAAAGGGACATAAGTGCAAACCGAAAGAGCTCCCTATAGCCTACAGTGAGATGATTTGAACAAAATAAGAAAAAGAATATTAGATCATCACCCAAAGTGTTGATGTAGACATTAATGTAGACATCCATGAACCCAAAGCAACGTAAGCAAGCTGTCCATATAGAAGTCCATCACTTTAGGTAGACACCCTCAATGAGGTGGATAATGAAGCCTCACTCCTGCCCTGTGAGCTATGCAGAATGACTTCCTCTCTGAGAGATCTGTACAGATGGGGAGGGAGAGTTACCAGAACACACCACCTTGCCAGGGGACCAAGGTCGTGGTCAGCAGTAGTGCGTTAATATGAGCAGTATGCACCTTTCAAATACTGTGAATAGATGGTACTTGCCTCTGTGTTCCTCCTTCCAAAAGGTCAGATTAATCAAGATGAGGATTTCATATGAAACCAGTGGGGACATTCTGCAAAGCACCCACAGAATCCCTCCTGGGTACACATACTAAGAGAATGAAGTAGTAGAGCAGAGAGCTCCTTACTTGTGCATGCTTACTGCTTAATCACAATATGGGATCATTCTGGAGGCTCATCAGTGAGGGAAGGTGGGTAACAAAGATGTAACACACATGCGCGCGCACGCGTGTGCGCGCGCGCACACACACACACACACACACACACACACACACACACACACATGCCCCACCACAGATATACTATTCAGTCATAAAAAAATTGAAATTTAGGGTGGTGGCTGCTCACACCTTTAATCTCAGCACTCAAGAATCAAAAGCAGGCAGATCTTTATAAGTTTGAGGCCAGCCTGGTTTATAGAGTGAGTTCCAGAATAGCCTAAGCTATACAGAAAAACCCCATCTAGAAAAACTAAACAAAACAATAATTGGCACTTGTAGCAACATGGATGGAACTAGAGGACATCATGTTAACTGAAATGGGTCAGATATAGAAAAACAAGAATCATATGTCCTTGTCTGTGTCTGTATATGATGTCTATATCTGTCTGTGTATAATGTTTGTATCTGCCTGTATATGATGCCTGTACCTGTCTGTATATATGATCTTTGTATATATCTGTATTTGATGTTTGTATCTGTCTATCATGATGTCTGTAAATGTCTGTATATGATGTCTTATATGATGTTTATATTTGTCTGTATATGATGTCAGTATATGTCTGTGTATGATCTCTCTATCTGCCTGTATCTGATGTATAGTGTCTGTCTAGCATATGTAGCTAAAGCACTGAACCTAGTGTGGGACAGAAGTGACAAGCGGTTGAGAAAGTGTCAGGAAGAATAGATTTGATTTAACACTGTAGTGTATGTTGAAACAGTGTGAATTCCATTAATATATACATTGCTACATGTTTAAAAAAAATCCAGGTTCCTGGACACCACAAGGAATGTACTTTGATACAAAGAAACAACAAAAGCCAAATATCTACAGAATGCCTCCTTAAAATGGTCAAGGTGGGGCTGGAGAGATGGCTTAGCTGTTAAGGACACTGGTTGCTCTTCTAGAGGTCCTTAGTTCAAAGTTTAGCACTCACATGGTGGCTCACAACCATCTATAAACATATCTGATGCCTTCTTCTGTCATGCAAGTGTTCATGCAGACAGAGCACTCATATACATGAAATAAATCATTTTTTTCCCAAAAATGATGCATTCAAAAAGAAACTGTCAAGGTCAGGAATGGAGAGATGGCTCAGTGGTTAAAAGCACTGGCTGCTCTTCCAGGGGACCTGTGGTTAATTCTCAGTACCTATATGGCAGTTCACAACCATCTGTAACCTCAGTTCTAGGGGATCTGATGTCTTCTTCTGCTTCTGTGGGTACCAGGCATAGGCCCTGGCACACATGCAGGTAAAACATCATCACACATTAAAAAGAAAAAGAGAGAACAGTCAGCGTCATAAAAATGAAGGAAGGAGAAGAAGTTCAACCAGAAGTTTGAGGAAGCTTAACCACTGAAAGTGAGGTAGTGCCCAGGAACAGAGAAAGGACAGTAAATGAAACTGAAGGCAATCTAAATTAACTTCAGTTAATAATACTAGTATAGCAATTAGTCCATTACTGTGTCAAGGCTAACCTAGGTAGGGCATGAGAGCCTGCAGATTTCCTGTAAATAGAAGAGTATTTTCAAGTGAGATTTATTCTGAGATGTACAGGAGAAGCTGAGGCACACTTTGAAGGCTAAGGGTCATCTGCCAGGTCTGTTCAGCCTGTTCCTACTCGCTGTCCCACCTCCCCGAGAAAAGTCCACAATTTTGCATAACTGAAAGGGGACAAGGTTATTGTGTCTAACTGGCTTTCGCCAAGTCCCACTGGGGTCTCCTGGCAGTTAGATTCATTAACTTGGCATTTTCTAATGATTAACAGCGATCAATAACCCACTGGGTCTGGTCCTTAAATCAATTGCCCATTAATGAGAACGAAAGCACCATTTTATTATCTGAGTCCAGAACCTTTTGCAGAAAGGGCTTCTGGGGTTTGCAGCGTCTGTCCCCTTTGCTGCGTAGGTTAATTAAAACACATTCTCTCTCTCTCTCTCTCTCTCTCTCTCTCTCTCTCTCTCTCTCTCTCTCTCCCTTCTCTCTCTCTCTCTCTCTCTCTCTCTCTCCCCTCTCTCTCTCTCTTTCACACACACACACACACACACACACACACACACACACACACACACACACACACTACACCGAGACCAGGAACAAAATTAACTATTGGGAAAGATTTCTAAGAGATGGTCAGGGGTTCCTTTTAGTGAGACTTTCAATAGTTGGACGAATGTCCACTAAAGTCCTCTATGTTAGGGCTTGGTCCTTAGGGTGGCATTACTGGGAAGTAGGGGAGCCTTTGAGAAGTGGGGTAATGGGAGGTCCTTAAGTCATTGGAGACATGCCCATGAGGTGATCTGTGGCTGCAGACTTTTAGTCTTCCTGCTTGCTTCCTGGTTTGCTTGTAAGTGATTTATTCTGTCACTCTCTCCTTGTGATGTGTGGCCCCAGCCAGAGGCCCCCAGTACAAGGACCACTTAATTTAGGATTGGGACATGCAGACCTGTGAGCCCAAAGCCCCATCTATCTTTGTAAGTGACTTGTCTCATACATTTCATTGCAGCCATTGAGATCTGACTCCTGTAGTGACTGAGTTAAGCAAACATTACTGAGGACCTACTATGTGTTCAAGTCACTGCTAGAGTGATGCTTCCTTAGATCCATGGACCGTCTTGTGTAGGAGAATCACATGCTCCAGCTCTTTGGCCAATGCTTTGTTTTCTTCATCATCTGAGATGCTTAGCAAAGGCTTCTGAATGAAGGAGTGTGAAGGGTTGCTAGGTACTGGACTAGAGAAGATAGTGAGGTTTGACTGTAACCCCAAGGTCTTGGGAAGAGATGTAGACAGGATTGGAGGAGAGCTGGGAAAGGGCTCAGGAGGATGTGGAGACAGGGTAGGGAAGAGCAAGAGTGAATCAGCTCAGTGACCTGGGCAGGTGTGCCGGTGACACAATGGAACCTGGAAGGACGGAAGGGAGAGGAGCAGGTTGCCACAAAGTCTTGAAAGGCAGACTAGACAGGGTTTCTCAACTGGCTTATTGTGCACAAAGCTAGAAGCAACATCAGGAGAACTCATGGATACTTTGGGGATCCAGGATCTCAGTGGAGCAGTTCATTCCAGTTGGGGGCACTTGGAAAAGAAACTGACTTAGAAGGTGCCCTCAGGTAAGGAGATAAGGTTGTCACGTTGCCTAAGGGGGCAGTCCAGCATGCTGTAGGAGCTACAAAGTCCTTTCTGGTCTTCCAATTCTGAGAATCTCCTCAATGTCTTGCCCAGTGCAGGAGAAACAACAGAGATGGTCTAAGATCCCCCCTGGCTGCCTAGGGTACAGGTATGTGAGATGGTGGGCAGGGTGAGGAGGGAGGTGTCAGGCTAAGGCCTGATGTCAACATCATTCAACTTCATCGTTACCCTTTGTTAGATGTGATGACAGTCTGTCCACGTGACCCTGACCAGTTTAACTTGCAATAAATCAAAGGGATGGTTTAAAGACAAGAACCTTACTGCTGCTGCTGCTGCTGCTGCTGCTATTGGAGCTCAGGCAGGTTTTTAATTCTTTGTGATCCTCTGGTCTCCTAAGTGCTGGCATTACAGATATGAGCCACCACCATGCCTAGCTTAAAGGCTGGAATTTTAAAATCAAACATTCCAGGGTTCTAATCTCGTTCTGCTAGTGCCTATGTCTGGATTCACACCTCCTCCTGGAGAGTATGACTGGCAGTGCCCTGCTGGTATGGCTATCGAGAGGCTCAGTCAGGACATGAGACAAGAGGATGTTCTGCAGTTCATGGGAGTGCTTTTCCTTGGTACTTTCTCTTCCCTTGACCTTCCTGGTTCCTGAAGTTGTGATGGGGCTTCAGGGAGGACAAATACCAAGAAGAGGGGGGAACACCAATGAAGATCCAGATTCTGAAGTTTAGGATGGACTTTGCAACCCATGATCTTGGTTTTCCAGATCAAGTTCCTGAACCAGTGAACCTGGAAGGAACCTGCTGGTGAAGAGGGAGCCCAGACAGAGGAGAAGCAAGAGACAGACTTCGTGGAGTCTGTTTTGAACCTACTCTCTCAAGGGCTACAGTGGAGCTTATGCATGTGGCTTTGGGGAAACGGAACCCTCCGTTGGTCTTTGGAATTCAGGATGTGCCTAGTCAACATTCACTCCTGTGTAGCTTGGTAGGGATAATGCTTCTGTGTCTCTCCTCCACTCAGGGATTTCTGTGGTAACAGAAGATGAAGCATGGTGAGATACTGTGGTCCTTTCACTTGTGTTGGATGGAAGATGCTCCTGTCAGCTGAGGATCCTCAGCAAAGGGGTTAGAAGGGAGCAGAGAGAAGACAAGCCTACAAAGGCCTTGTCATTAAGCATAGAGGACAATGGAGTGAACAGTCGTCCAATTATAACATTGATGTGTAGGGCCATACCTTCCCATGGGATTCTGCCTTGTCAAAGTCAGAGCATTAGTAAATTCTCTAAGGAACAAATCACAAATATCTCTGCACTGGTTGATCTTATCCCAAGTATTCTAAAATTCCACAGAGTGGAGAGACAGGAAAGAATTCAAGTTTAATTTGTGTGTGTGTGTGTGTTTCTGTGTATATGTATATGTATATGTATATGTATATGTATATGTATATGTATATGTATATGTATATGTATATGTATATGTATATGTATATGTATATGTATATGTGACTCTTCCAGCACACTGTGTCAGTGGCCTGAAATCTGACCCATGATCTACAATACGACTATGTTTGCTTAGTGCTGGCTATTGTCTTTTGATGGTAGATTTGTGTCTTCTCCTGACTAGACTTCAGGTGGCAGTAAGAGCCTCTGCTGGTGTCTGCAGCCATTTCCAGAGACAAGGAATCTGTTAGTATTTATTGTGCTTCGTCTTAGCAAGGAATGCTCTTTGTCATGTCATGCGTGTTGAAAGGAGACCCAGGAAGTGGAAACCAATGTTAAGAAGAGCTGAGCTTCTCTGGGGATCATAAGATCAACCCATGGATTCACCATAGAATCTAGCATATTTTTAGGTTTTAATTATTTTTTTGAGATTGTGTGTGTGTGTGTGTGTGTGTGTGTGTGTGTGTGTGTGTGTGTGTAGCCTGACTGTCCTGAAATTCATTCAGTAGACCAGGCTAGTTTTCAACTCAGAGATCTGCCTGCCTCTGGCCCCCAAGTGCTGGCATTAAAGGCATGTGTCACCAATATTTGCCTTTTTTTTTTCTTTCCATTTTTTAGGTTCTTAATTAAGCATAGGATGAATGGCTGTGAAGGACATACCTTTATGTCGAATTGCAAAGAGTTAAAATGTCAACTCTGATGCCAAGTGAGCCATAACTGTCATGGCATTTTGCCTCTGACCTTTGCTTATCTGAGAGCTCAGGGATGTCCTCAGTTAGGTTAAGATGTGAAATGGAGGAAGGTTCCAGATGGGGAGATGCCTACATTCAACTGCACAATGATTCAAGTGCAACTACACGTCACACACAAGACCCATATGTGGCTTACAGTATGCTTTATACCATGGCTGACTCCCATATGTGTGACTTAAGCCTTAGCTGATCTCCATCCCAGAGCCAACTGCGTTATGTCCAGTACTGGCTCTTCTCTTTCCTCTACCTCTTAGTTGCCATGGGAACCCTCCATTGGACCAGATTCTGAGATGAAACACAGGACTCTCCATGTGGATCTCACTTGGTTCTTATGCTAAATGCATATCCTGTGAGCATCACTGGCTGGATATTGGCTGTGTCCAGAGCTCAAACTGAGCACATCCCCCTGCTGGAGGTGGGCAGGAGTATGAAGGCACAGAGCTACTGGGAGGGATGGAGGGCTGATCAAGAGCATAGAACTGCAGCTTGGCAAGGTTCTATGGACCACATGAGGAAGAAACAGGACCAGAACTATCCCCTCTGCCCTCTATCCCCCTTCCTTTATCCTGTCTATAAACAGACATCAGACATGGGTCTGAAATCTGGGTATGTGCAGGACACTAGCAGTAGGGCAGGGACATGGCAGACACTAGCAACATGCTCCCTTTGCCTGGGGTCTTTAGCTGCCATCCAGCTAGTCTAGGCTGAAGAGAAGAGCAAATCTCATTAGTTAGGCCCTTCCTTCCAGAAGCCATAAATCAAAAGTGTTCTGGTCTCAACCCAACTGGCACCACAATGTAATTTACTTTTAAGCAGACAAATGAGTATTTTGTATAAAAATCATTCTCCTTTAAATATTAAGGGGTGGAGCTTTCCTATTTTCTTTCCTATGGCTTTTATTATGTCTTGAGGGCAAAGACTTCCAATTTCAGGATGGAAATCAATGAGAAACATGATCAAATTTCAGAAACATGGTGTTACAGCCAGTGGTTTTGGACTGTGTCTGGAATTCCGAAGGTGGTATTTATTCTCTCCACGACACATACTGACTCCTTGAGCCAACAGAATCCAGTATTACTTCATGTCAGTGGTGTGCACACTTTTTTGAGAGCAGAGACATTTTGACATGAGCATATATATATATATATATATATATATATATATATATATATATATACATATATGTGTGTGTGTGTGTGTGTGTGTGTGTGTTTGGTATTTTCTTGCAACCACTTCTGTGACTCATGGTAAGGAATGAATGAACTCAGCTTGATTAAACAGCTAAACAGAGTGTGTGTGTGTGAGAGAGAGAGAGAGAGAGAGAGAGAGAGAGAGAGAGAGAGAGAGAAGGAGAGAGAAGGGGAGGGGGAGGGGAGGGGAATGGGAGGGGAGAGGAGAGGAGAGGAGAGGAGAGGAGAGGAGAGGAGAGAAAAGAGAAGAGAAGAGAAGAGAAGAGAAGAGAAGAGAAGAGAAGAGAAGAGAAGAGAAGAGGGAAGAGACAGAGAGCAGAAAGGGGAGAAAGAGAGACACACAGAGAGACAGAGACAGACAGACAGAGAGAAGCTGTGATCATTTAAACTTGGAAGTCCCAAGAGGCCAATAAAAAGTCCAGGGTGTCCATAGGAGATGAAGAAAGATAAGACACAAGTGATGTAACAGGACAAGGTTTCTCTCAGGATCAAAGTTCCGAACAAG
Source organism: Mus minutoides (assembly GCA_902729485.2). Classification (NCBI taxonomy): domain Eukaryota; kingdom Metazoa; phylum Chordata; class Mammalia; order Rodentia; family Muridae; genus Mus; species Mus minutoides. The sequence goes on along the minus strand of LR749835.1, from coordinate 773,163 downwards.
GACAGGAGCGGCCAAAGTTTGTTCACAGTCAGGTCTGGATAAAAGGCAAAATGCTCCCCGAATTGTGAGTGTTCACCGCTCTCACCTCAATAAAGCTTTGAAATTTCAAACAAGTAAGACTCCTGGAAGCTTTCAGGAGATCTCTTGCTTCAGAAACTGGGAGAAAGAGAGAGAGATTTTCTCATTCTCCTGTGCAACAGGATTTTGGTCCCCTTTCCCTCAATTCCCTAGTGACACCACAACACATGGTGTTGATGTAAGACCTGGGTCCTGCACTCTCCTCTGTGTCCTTCCACAACTGTCCACACCTTTGTCCAGAATCATTGCAAGTTGTCCACCTTGGGTCCTGTCTGTTTCTTGTCAGGATCCTGAGAGGCTCTTGACATACACAGGTCATTGTTACCATGGAGACATAAAGGAGGACAATGCTGGGAAGTCCCCTTGAGAGGATGGTGGCTCTTCTTTGGGTTAAAAAGTGAATGGTGACAGATGCTTGCCCGTATTTGAGAGGTGTAGAATGCGTGTATGTGAGAAGTGCAGCTCCATCCTTGAGTGATGCTAGCACTGGGATTCCTGTCTCAGTGTTGTGATGCTGAGCCCACATACCACCCCACCCACACTGAGAACGGAAGCCTCAAAGCTTTGGCAAGTGCAGCTAAGCTTTCTTCTCAGCTCTTGCCAGCCCTGAGGGTTTTGGGAAATGTGTGTTTGATCCTCTGATTCTAAGGCAGTCATTCTCAGCCTGTAGGTCTGACCTCTTTAGAGGTCGACTGATCCTTTCACAGGGGTCACATATCAGATATCCTGCATATCAGATATCTACATTTTGATTCATAACAGTAGCAAATTCATAGTTATGAAGTAGCAATGAAATCATTTTATGGCTGAGGGTCACCACAACATGAGGAATTGTATTAAAGGGTCACAGTATTAAAAACCACTGTTCTAAGGGGATGTAGTCTCTGGGAAGCTCTGGCAAGATCTAGCAGAATATTGCTCTCTGGCTTCCTCCCTGTTGGGGTATAGGTAATAAACAAAGGGTGCTACTGAAGGCTTCTGGTCTTGCTGGGCAGCCCTAGCCTGCATAGCATGGCTCTCTGGGTTCTGCCCTTTAGTTTCAGGATGGCCATAGGTGTCTTTCTTGGAGCATCCTATTCTCTCTCTCTGTGTCTCTAAACCTTTACTGTACCTATATGCACAGTCCTGTGAGAAAACATCTGTTAATTTAGCATTGTTCTCGGACCCTGACCACTACTTTCACCAGCATTTTTGCAATTATTTCCCCTTTTTACTTGGTCCATTTCAAAACACAGAGTACTTCAGGGAGGGGCTGTGACGGGGAGGGGGCTGTGAGGGGGAGGGGCTGT